>AYEL01087448.1:0-17932 GCA_000484575.1 Olivierus martensii | reverse complement strand
TTATATATATTTTAAATTATTATAAAAACTATCTTAATTTTAATTTATATAACATTATTTATAAATAGTCAAAGTGGACAAATTGCAGCATATGAGCCACATGCGGCTTTTTGGTATCTTTAATGTGGCTCCATATCACGAAAATCAATAGATAATATGGAGCAATTACCTACTTAATTTAAACAATAATATATTTGTAATTTTTTTTTTATTGTAAAAAGTATTTATGCATCTATACGAAATAAATGCATGTGAAATATATAAGAAACAATTTTTGAAGCCATTGTTTAGATTACCTGAAAAAAACTGATATTGCTCTCATTGATCCAGAAAGAAACTAATTGTGGCTCTTAACTATTTGAAATTTTCCTAAATGGCTCATAGCGACATAAAGCTTGGCTATCCCCGATATATAGTCTATTATTTAATATAATTATACAATATATCATATATGCATAATATTACTTTTAATAGACAATAGGCAAATTTTTCAAAATATTTTCAATTATGTATTGAAATATATCTGAAAACACACATATTACTATGATTTTTTTTTATTTCAGTGATTTTATTTTTATAGATAAATTAGTTTAAAATAGTGTAACATTAGGAAATAATTGGATAATTATTTTATGTTGGCAGATTTTTCAAAGTTATCAGTTTAGTGTTACATATGCAATGTAGTTTTTAAACTTTTGTTTCATAATATTGAATCATATTTTATTGCTTAGAATTATAAGAGAATTTTTTATATTACTATAATATTGAAAATAAATTATTGATTTAATTTGTATCCATATGAATGGGAGTTAACATTCATGGCATCTACTATAAACATAATTTAAATATTTAATTTAAATATTCTTTAACTGTTTTTACAACTGAAGAGGATACGTATTGTATCGAAAACGTTTTTGTATATTAAAGGTTTTATACGTACATACTGCTTCGTGTGCTATTTGATTTTTATGAACTTAAAAAACAGTGAGAAAGCAGTGTATTTCTAGTTTCCTCTATTAAATATTTAAATTTATGATCAGTTGCTTATATATTTGCAGCATATTTCCAATCCAGTATGAACAATTTATTTATGAATAGAATATCAGCTATTATTTTGGAAATCAGATCATTCACTTTTCTCATACTGTTATGAATTATTTTTCTAATCCTTCATGCACAAGGCATATCCTTCACATCAATATAATTTACCATAATATCCTTTATTCTGTATTTCACATGTTTACTATTGATTTATCATGACAAATATTAAGTGATTCTGAATCTATGTGAGTTTAATAATTTCTGCAGAAAAATTTCAAGGTAACAGGTTAACATCAGTGGATTTGAAAGATTGATGTCTCTGATAGGATCTTAAAAAGTTGACTTTCTTGAAGAAGTTGTAAGAGTAGTTAGTCTTCTGTTTGAAGTAACTATTTTGCTTTAATCTAATCATTGTGTCATCATATTGTAAACACACTCTGTGGAGTTTCATTGGCTTTCCTTACCAAAGTGGCAGCTTTTACAAAATTCCTGTTTAGCATTTGTATTAGCAGTAATAGAGGAAGAAGTTCTGTCCTAGTTGCAAGGGTTAGTAGAGGTCCAGCCAGGGAACAGGATCCCTATCTTCTTGGATAGATGCTGAAAAATTTAATTTCTGCAATTGATAAAGTTTCATCCATGAGGATTTGTTATTTTTCTGGTGGGCCAAACTCATTTCTGATTCTGAAACAAAGTGATTTTACTTTTTACTTTTTTTACTTTTTTCTCCATTCCACAATATCCCTTCACTCAATCTTGATGGATATCAGATATACAAGACCAGGTTTCCTTCTAGTAAAGACTGACTTTTATGGATATGCAAAAGAAGTGTTACAATTATCCCAACTGGGAATGATACTGGTGTCAGGCCAGCATAGCATTGATTATATCCATACTGATTTCCTAATCTGTGATATAGATGAATCCATTCAGTTGCAGATATCCTAGAAGCTATCCAAGCGAATGACATCCATTTCACAGAAGTTCATGGTTTACCTGTGGATAGTGATTTCCAAGTAAAAAAAATTTCTTTTATCTGCAATTAGCATTGATAACTTGGACTACATTATATCCAAATAATATTAATCATAATTTTCACTTTATAATTTATAATTCAAGGAATAAAGATCAGGTCCAAACAAAGTGAAAAGCATATGGCATTTATTACTAGAATATATCAAAAGAACTTTTGGCTTAATGAAGCTACATTCAGCAGTCTTAGCACTACAATAATAGAATACAATTTAGAATATATTTATATATTCTAAAGACATCCTTTGGGCCAAACTCTTGGTCACTATTTCAGAGGCCATCACTTAGAACCCAATATCTCTAACTTTTGATGGATTTACATTGATACTATATTAGAGTGAATGCCAGCACATAGTAGTCACAGTGAGCCATGAACATTTTCCTGTGTGTGATGAATGGTCCGGTGCAGTTACCTGAAGAAGAAGAAACATTGGGCATTATGTCTTTCTCACAAACTGGATGTTGAGGACTGATGGCAAGAATACTGTCATCTGTCAGCATGCATGAATAAACAGTCTGCTGTTACTCAGGCATGCTGTCAGACATGCTGTTAGGCATGTTGTCAGGCATGCTGTCACACATACTGTCAGTTAATGTCATATGTATATTATGTCATAAGCAAAACCTAATTAATTAAAAAATTAAAATTTTTAACAGAGTGGAATGAAATAAAATCTTATTTTTTTACATTTCCTATATAAGAACAAAAATATATTGGAAACTATAGCAATTGTTGTAGAAAACACTCATATAAAATGTGTTTAGCTAGTAAAATCAAGTATATAATATTGTCTATGAATAAAGTTTATCATCTACTAGAGAACTGCCTGGAATCCAAATGTTAAGGTTCAATATTTTCAACAGCACTAATCAGCAGTCAAGAAACAACAAGTTTTATTAGTTTAACATAGTAAATATAAAAACGTTTTCGGTATATTTCTTTATACCATCTTCAGTTACATGCGTTTTAGAATACAAGAGTTTTTTCAAACAAACATTCCAAAATAGAACGTCATTACAGATTTGAAAAATCAATAAAGCCTAAGAGCCTTTCAAGAAAAATACAGTATGGCAAATATACTATTTAACAAAATATTACGTATTAAAATATGGCTTAAAAATTACAATGTTAATTAATAAAACATTAGAATAAATAAAACAATATTATTGGAATATAACATAATATCAGAATAAAAATATAAACAAAATATTACAATACAAAAACAATAGTAAACATCTGGTACAAAAATCGTAATGCTTAAGTTCGCATATTAGATTTACGGATTTCATATTTCCATGCTTTGGAAAACTCTTCTGCTTGCTGAGCATTTATGACCTGTTCTCTTTCTGCTGCTCTTATGATTTCTATTTTCTCCAATGTGCCTAGATCTCCCTGGATTTGTGCTTTTTTGGTGATTCTTGCTTCTTCCCATAGGATTCTTACGTCTTTCTCAAGTGCCCTTTGGGCTAGTGCTGTCGCTGGTACGCCTTTCCGTACGTTGTTCTTGTGTTCGCTTATCCTATCCTTAAAGTTCCTTTTCGTGGCGCCTATGTATACCTCCCTTTTCTGGTCTTGTATGTTGTCTATAGGGATCCTATAAACACCTGATTCTAGTTCGTTCCTTCTTTTCTTTTTATCGTTTCTCACTAGACTAAAGATCGTCGGTGGTCTTTTGTATGTGCACTTTGTGTTGTTCATCTTTAGGGCTTTCGGTAGCGTCCTGTATTCATGTGTCTCATATGGTAGAATTATCCTCTTTACTTGCACGGGTGAGTTAGGCAACATTTAATGGTTAGGTAATGTTGGCTAACTCACCTGTGCAAGTAAAGAGGATAATTCTACCATATAAGACACATGAATACAGGACGCTACCGAAAGCCCTAAAGATGAACAACACAAAGTGCACATACAAAAGACCACCGACGATCTTTAGTCTAGTGAGAAACGATAAAAAGAAAAGAAGGAACGAACTAGAATCAGGTGTTTATAAGATCCCTATAGACAACATACAAGACCAGAAAAGGGAGGTATACATAGGCGCCACGAAAAGGAACTTTAAGGATAGGATAAGCGAACACAAGAACAACGTACGGAAAGGCGTACCAGCGACAGCACTAGCCCAAAGGGCACTTGAGAAAGACGTAAGAATCCTATGGGAAGAAGCAAGAATCACCAAAAAAGCACAAATCCAGGGAGATCTAGGCACATTGGAGAAAATAGAAATCATAAGAGCAGCAGAAAGAGAACAGGTCATAAATGCTCAGCAAGCAGAAGAGTTTTCCAAAGCATGGAAATATGAAATCCGTAAATCTAATAGGCGAACTTAAGCATTACGATTTTTGTACCAGATGTTTACTATTGTTTTTGTATTGTAATATTTTGTTTATATTTTTATTCTGATATTATGTTATATTCCAATAATATTGTTTTATTTATTCTAATGTTTTATTAATTAACATTGTAATTTTTAAGCCATATTTTAATACGTAATATTTTGTTAAATAGTATATTTGCCATACTGTATTTTTCTTGAAAGGCTCTTAGGCTTTATTGATTTTTCAAATCTGTAATGACGTTCTATTTTGGAATGTTTGTTTGAAAAAACTCTTGTATTCTAAAACGCATGTAACTGAAGATGGTATAAAGAAATATACCGAAAACGTTTTTATATTTACTATGTTAAACTAATAAAACTTGTTGTTTCTTGACTGCTGATTAGTGCTGTTGAAAATATTGTCTATGAATATTCATTAAATTATATTGCAATATGACAATCAATCAATTTTCCACATGAAAATGCTTTGACTTGCAATAATCCTGGTTCTTTAATCCAGAATCAAATTAAGATATCATCCATTGGAAAAATTATATCAGGAGTTCCAAGCTTTGTATATCTCATTCCTCTACAATCTGGCTGAATTCTATACAAAAGTTAACTTGTGAAATAATTTTATTCATTTTATCATTTTTCTCCTCTATAATCTGGCTGACAAGTTGTAGTCAATATGTGATACAGATTGGAATGGTACCACTATCAATGAATAATTGAGAACTGATAGGTCTGAAGAAAAACTAGTCACAGGTATAACACCTGTCAATTTTAAGGTGTCTTAAATAACTTTCTTTTCTGTAAACTGTTAATTGCTATGTAACATTTTCCAATTAATATTTACAGTACATTTAAATCATGCTTTCAAGTCTTTTCATTTCATTATTGAACAATACAGTAATGATTAGATGACAAAAGTTACCAAATATTATCAATTCTAGTACCAGAAAGAAACATTCTAAGAATGTAACCCCAACTAACAACATTATGCCTATTGGTTTTCTGGTTTCAAAGTCACAATTTTCAGGAACCTAACCCTAACATTAAACAAAGATTCACTGTATTTGCTTAGATTTCATACAAATTTCATTAAATAAATGCAAGATAAGGGTGCTGAATTGAAGAAATATGGGATATTTTCCAGGATTTTTCATATTATACAAGACAAATCCTGAAATCTAAGATTTGATTTAACAGAGAAAATGAGACATTGTAGAATAAAAAAATAAGTGAGCACATTGTAGCATTGTTAAATATAGGGACCAATATTTGGGATTAAAACAGAATTGCAAGATATATAAAGGATTGGCCTTTACTTGACTGTGATTTTTTCCAGTTCTTTAAAAAGGTATATTAGATGCATAACTATCCTTTAGTTAAAAGTTTGATGTAAAAATATTAGAATAAATAAACTAGCAACAATTGGAATAACAGTCATGAAAAATGTGCATACAGTATCTCTCATAGAAAACTGAATAATAGAATAATACTCTTAATTATTAATTGTTAACATAGAATTTTTATCAAATATTTATTTTGCAAAACAAGTGTCAGATAAACTTTATCATCAATGAATATTTAGCAGAATATGAAAAAACATTGTAATTTATTAAAAATCAATATTATAATGTTACATAGATATTAATTTGTTATGCAACAAATCTTATAATTACAGGAATCTCCAGTTTACATAAATGGATTGTTTTGCAAAATTTTACAAAAGTCAAAACATATAATACTAAAATAATACTGTATATTATTTTAGTATACACTTATACTATGTCACAAAAAAGAAATTTTAAAAATACAGATAGCCTTAGACTTATGACAGGGATTGGTTTCAAGCCATGCCATTGTAAGTAAGAATGGTTGTAAATTGTAAATCTCTAAAATTTATGGATTTTTCATTAGTAATGTTTAATAGGATGCTATACATTATCTTAGTAAACATCTATACAAATAACAAGAAAATACAAATCTACAAGAACCAAAAACAAAAGACATTTTTTATATATCAGACTCTTAGATCAGGGACTCAAACTCATGGAACTACATTGATCAATCGCAGAATTTACTGATTACATAACAGTTGTAAATAGAGGAGTCATGATTTGAGGATTACCTGTAATATATTAATTCATCAGCACAAAGTCATATGGTACAGTAGTTGCTTACCATCCTAGAAAATCATGATCCAATTCAATTTCTGAAGAACTGAAGATGAATTAAATTCTGCAACTGATGATGAAGATGAATTCAAAAACTGTTTTAAAAAAAAAAATTTCTGAATTCAGTTTTGGATGAGATCCAGGTTCAGGTCTGGTTCATTAATTAATATTAATCTAATGAGTCTATAAAATGTGTACATATGAAAAATGATGATTAGGAAAAACTGTTCATATCTCTGCACTATAGCTTTATCCATTATAAACAGAATATATATTTGTTTTTAGTCAGGAAATTTAGATATAAGTACAGATCTATTTATGTTGGATTTATATAAATCAGCAATTGCTATATATATATAGTAAAATAACCAAGTTACATTGCATAAGTTAATTTTGCAAGTTACAAGTTTCTACTTGTAACTTGCAAAATTATATACACATTAGGAAAATATAAAATGTGAAATCAAATTATCTATTTATGAACAAAATTGAATGATTTTGATTGCAATTATTATATAAATTTTATTATTATTATTATAATTTTCTAACTATGAAATAATTTGGTAAAAATGTATCTTAAAACAAAATTAATTAAAAAAAAAAAATTGATCAAATGAAATTGAAAATTCTAATATAAGATCAGTCCCCAAAACTATCATCTTTTAAAGTGAAAAAATAATCTTAATAGGTGTACTAAAATGTTTATATTTTCCAAAAAATTCTCAATGAAGAACCTCCAACTCTTTTTATTGAGACAACTCCCAAATCCCTTATTTCTGAAAAATTGGATCAACAGCCTTTATTGTTTATTGAAATCAGGCAACACTTGTTGAGTAACTTAAAAATCTATTCATTATGTGTGATATAAGCTTAGTTTACTTCTAATAAATTTATTTTTTTATTTGAAAACTGGACATTTACAATGAATGAAATATTATCTAATGTTTTAACATGTTTCAATATTTTCAATAGTAATTATTTATTTTCAATTATTAATTGTAAAAACAAAAAACGTTTCTCAATTTATATATATAAAAAAAATAAATTTTCTTATTAATTAAAATAATTTTAAATTCAAGAAATACGTATTCATTTAAAATGTTTTATTCAAAATTTAAAAGATTTTTCTCTTATTATAACTCCAAATGTTCATATAAAAAGTTTTGGATTAAAGAATTTTTTTTCGTAATTAATCAATTGCTGAAATATACTGTATTATACTGTAGTTTTAAAATATTGTTCATAAATTCAACTCTCTAATTTTACCATAAATTTGTTTTAACATGTTTCAATATTTTCAATAGTAATTATTTATTTTCAATTATTAATTGTAATGTAACCCGTTTCTCAAAACTTTAACAACAAATGATATTTTCGTGATTAAAACATCTTTAAATATTTCGAAAAATCTCAATTATTTTGTCATATTGTTAGTCTGAATCTCAATCAATGTTTACTTAACGCGGATTTGTATAATTACAATATATAATTATTAAAAAGTGTTTTATTATTCCAATTGTCAGGTTTATTTAACTCTGAGAAAAATTAATTCTACATAGAATTTCCAATTAGATTTGGATACATTTCAGTTTTTGAAACAAAAATCAATGAAAAACTTACTATTCCTTAGATCCAAGTTCGGAAGGATTTAACTCTTCCATCTTTTATGAATAGTTTTAAATTATAATTTATTAATTTTATTAATATACAGTAAATATAATCATGATTACTGAAACAAATTATTAAAAAAATAAACCATAAAATTAATAAAAATAATTTTTCTAGTAAATTTATAAACACAGTGTTTCCCAACGTGGGGCGCACGCCCCACAAGGGGACAATTTCAGAAAGAGTTATTAACAATGATTTTTTTTTCATTTCTTTTGGTTTTTGGGGCAATATATACAATATATAAATATATATTGAGACACACATTTTTAAAATTAAAACCAAAATGTACACGGCGATTGTGAAATTTTATTTGCTCTTTTTCTTATTAACTTATATTACAGTAAGACCCCGCTTAATGCGGCTCCGTTTAACGCTGTTTCGATATAATGCAGTTTTTTCGAATTCTATATTTTTTATTGATTCACTTTGGCGCGGTTTCTCACATAAATACACATAAATGCTATTATGAATATCGTCCTCTCTAGATTTTGTTTTGCTAGAACTAATGTTTGTTCCATTTAAAAATACATGCCGAAAGCATTATTTCTGTAATTTTTATAAATTTTTGAGATGGTGCCATCAGTTTTTATAAATTTTCGCATCACCAACGTTTATTATTGTAACAGTTTTATTAATACTGTTTTATAATTATGCATATGAGGTTTCTCACATAAATACGAAATCACATGAAGACAAGGAAGTTAGCATTCTGAAAATGAGAAACAAAAGGAATTTGCAACGGATTTTCTCAAAACTTCATATTTATGATCGTTCATCAACGTTATTTACAGTTAAAGTTTAGCACTATTACAGAAATTATGGATCAGTTATACAAAATGATCCAAATTTTAATAGAAGTTTACATTATGGATCAGTTTATACAAAATGATCCAAATTTTGATAGAAGTTCAGAGTCCAGATGAAGTGTCATGAGTTATGATATCTGGCTATCGACCGTTGCTGGCTGAATGAAAGAGGAAAAGGCACACGATGTTAGATGACTTATTAATTAATGAAAAGCAAAAAGTGTCAAATGAGGAAGAACCTTCCTCATCACCAACATAAATAAATAATTTATTATTTATTCGAATATTTTTGATTTTCATGAATGATTTACGAATACAAATCGATATTAGCCATAAAAAATGCTTATAATTAATGTAATACGATAGTAATAATACATGTTACAAAATAAAATAAAAAATGATACGTATATTTTTTTATTCACTGTCCCGTTTCACCTATCCCATTATTTACGTGTTAAGATAACCTCGTTTAATGCTGTTTCATTTAGCGCTTAGTTTTGTTGGAACGTATCCCCTGCGTTAAACGGATCTTACTGTATTTTTTAACAATTTTTAGTGATTTCTTCCTCAGTACTTCAACTGTCCTTTTGTTGTTTTATTTTTCTGTTATATGGATGCCATAATTTTGGAAGCCTGTTTAGACCAAGTTAATACAAGTCATTTGCATTTAATACCAAATAAAAAAAAAAAAACAAAAAGCAGATTTTTTTAGATTTGTTTAAATATTTTCATTTAATTAATTTTTTATATTATTTTATAATTAGCGGATATATATATATATCGATATTTAAATATATATATAAAAACAAAAATATAAAATAATTGCATCGATATATATATATATATATCGATACAATTATTTTATATTTTTGTTTTTAGCTTGGTTTTTTAAATTAATCTATTCAACTTTAGCTCCGAGTTCTCTTGCGTGGCCAATTTTGCCACGCAGGAGGACCCGGATTCGCGTGCCGGGTTTGGTATCTCCTGAAAAATTTTTCGGGGTGCTGGGCCTAGGCCAGGCTCGGCGATCCCCTTCTTTCATCATCCGGGTCCCCTCCACGGGGACAACCCGTGGTTGGAACTGGCCGCCCTTTAATAATCTCATTGATTGGAAAGGAGCGTAAAATATGAAAAAAAAAATTGCCAATTTAACTCCAGTTTTATTGCTTTAAATTAAAAAAAATCGTTTTTCTGATAAAAATGTCAGTCTAGACCAGTGTTTCTTAACATGGGGCGCACCCCCCCACAAGGAGGCAATTTGATTTTTCAGGGGGCAATTCGCGAATGAGTTATTAACAATGAATTTTTTCATTTGTTTTGTTTTTAGGGGGCAATATATACATTATATAAATATATATTGTGACATACACATTTTTAAAATTAAAATCAGAATGTACATGGCAGTTGTGAAACTTTATTTGAAGTTTTTCATATTAATTTACATTATTATTATTTTTAACAATTTTTAGTGATTTCTTCCTCAGTATTTCAACTGTCCTTTCTTTTATTTTTGTCTTTCATGGATGCCATGTTTTTGGAAGCCTGTTTAGACCAAGTTAATAGACTTTTATGCTTTCTCCACGTGAATAGGAGTTCACTTTTGAATAATAAAAATTATATGTCACAGGGGCATCGGGATTTTAGCGATGCTTAGGTGGTGCATAGCCAAAAAAAGGTTGGGAACTACTGGTCTAGACTGACATTCTGGCTAATAGCGCAGTCAGAAATTTAGTAAGATGGATATAATTAAAAAAATTAAAAAATATCGAATGTTGTTTGAATAAAACTGAAATTTTTTATTGGTTATGATTAGTTTATACCAATCGAATCTACTCTATAAATAATAATCACTGAACTAATCACAGAACAAATATTAGTAGTAGGGAATGCAATTGCTTTTTTATATTCCCCTGGCTGTGCCACTGATCTGGCATTAGGAATACAATACTTTTGAAACAAAAGAATTTTAGCATTAAAGAAAAGCCGAAATGTATATTATTGCAAGGTTTCAAAGTTTCCATCTAAAGGATAATATGCGATGGAATCATTTCAGATTCTATTATGAACGTTCCATGCCGGTGATAGTATTGATCAATATATATAAAGACTTAATGATCGACGAGACTCGAATTCTCTATAAAAATTTTATAGCTAATGAACTTTTCTCTCTTTTTTTTTTGTAGTTTAATGCTGTTTCCAACGAGGTTATGAGGTATTTCAGTACCCACCACAGAGCCACGATGGGCTGCATCTGCTAAAGTTTTTTTTAAATATTTTATTCTTATTTTTTCTTGTTTCGTTTAATACCGCTTTCTACTGGGAACTACTGCTACTATGTGGCAAGGCATTCCATATCCATCATGGACCGGAGTGCGATTCAACAAGTCAGGCCGGATCCCTTCTGAAAAATTTTTTGTAAATATAGAATCTGAGAATTGAACTCAGATCCTTCAGAATGGAAACACAGCACATATTCACATTGGCCATCCGGCCGAATCTATTCTTATTTAATTAATTAAAAGCGTTGTAATTGTTTTTTTTTATCTGTTTTGCATATACGGCATTGTATATATTTTTCGTTTATATTTAATTAATTAAAAGCGTTGTAATTGTTTTTTTTTATCTGTTTTGCATATACGGCATCGGTATCATTTACGATATATACGGTATATACAGCATATACGATACGGTATCATTTACTTATAAGTTTACAAATATGTTTTGCCATTGTGAAGGTTAGGGTTCAACGAGCCAAGTGCGGACTTCTCCTAAAAAGTAGTTTGTGATGGGAGCTATAAATGGCCGCCGCCAGATACAGAATATCCCATGAGGATATGAACCCCATCATGGGTGCTGGCCAGCCTGTGATGGGAGCTATAAATGGCGATATCCCATGAGGATATGGCGGCGTAATAAAACTAACCTAACCTAACCTAACCTCCTAAAAACTTTTGGAAATGTCAGATCCGAGAGTTGAATCCGGGTCTTTCAAGTTTGAAATACAAGCATTTTATCATGCGGCCATTTGGCCGATGGACTTTCGCCCATAATTCTTATGAAAGTTAATTGATATAATTCTGAAATTATCTTCTATTTCATAATAATTGTTAGCCGATTTTCAGTTTGAATCAGGATTATTCCGGAACCACATCTGTAAATTTTTTTCAGGTCGGTCTGAATCTAGATCTACACTTTTTATTCCTCACCTACTAGTAAATCCACTGAGTTGGGCGGATTGATTATTTAGAAACATTTCAGCGTTTTATTTAAAAGGCCCAAGATCGAATCGGATAAGTAAAGTACTTGAAATTCAATCAAGATGACTGGTTTTAACTTTTTTATAGTCTTCTTAGCCGTCTTTTATAATCCGATTGGTCACTTCATGAGTGCAGACGACCTATGATAGAGTCTGCGAAATTTTTTTACCCCGATTTCCACTCGGCGAGCATTAAGCGGCGGAACATTTCAAT
This sequence comes from Olivierus martensii, assembly GCA_000484575.1. Lineage (NCBI taxonomy): Eukaryota > Metazoa > Arthropoda > Arachnida > Scorpiones > Buthidae > Olivierus > Olivierus martensii. The sequence goes on along the minus strand of AYEL01087448.1, from coordinate 5,417 downwards.
GCCCACAACTGGCCGCTCATAATCTTGATGCGGTCAATCGTCAAATGGAAGATAGGGTTCAATGACCCGGGTCCGAATCCTTCCTGAAAAATTGGAGATGTGGGACCGAGATTGAATCCGAATTCTTCAGGGTAGAAGTACAGCATGCTTCCATTGCGACCATTTGGCTGATTCTGTGATAGGGTCTATAATAATTTCATTATTTAATAATCGGTCAATGATTGCTAAATGGTGGACTATTATTAATTTGCGTTAAAAATATTAAAGAATTCATTATCAGTGCAAGCTGCTTGTGGTTATTATAGAATGATTCTGTTTATTACCCTCTTTCCATGAAGAAAGCAACGTAAAACTTAGAAAAACTGCCAATATTTCTTTGCTACTCTATAGCAGAAGCCAAAGAAAATAGCAAAAATCAATTAAAAAGTTAATTTTTTGTTTTCATAAAATTTGAAAAATATAGTATTATATCAGCCTGTATTTCATGCAGGATCGATCTTTAAAATGCTCATTGCTATATAGATTTTGTTAAAGAAAAAGTGAAACTTAAATTACATTCGCTACTTCGTTTTGCATATTCTTTCTTTATATAAAGATTATTAATTTGTTTGTTAATATATTTTATAATATTCTTAAATTCTTTAAAATAACACACTATTTTATCAGTCTTCATAAGATCACTATTATAACTCACGAAGTTTTATTGAACTTTCTTAACAAAATTGTTTGAATTATTTTTCAACTAATTTGTGCTTTCTAAAAAATTTTATTACTAAAAAATTAATTTATTAATAATATTTCAAATGAAAGCAATAGTAACAAAATATGAATCGAAAACCTGAAACCTTGCTTAAAATATTATATTATAAAGAAGGTGGCGCTGAAACTGGCGGTTCAATTGTATAGAATGTGTCGGTGAAACTTGGATTGTTCATTAAATTGTAAGTAAATGTCAGCTAAAACAAATAAGTTATATCGTAAACGTCTTCGTGTTGCCCAAAATGACATCTTAGCTGTAGATGAAGGTATTAAACCCGCGTATTTATGGGATGTCTCTAATGTCACAGCGGAAGAAGTGAAAGAATTCTTAAACGATCTACACGTGGCATCCATTATCCATAATCCTTTGCAGGTGTTGCTAGTAAAGGACACTTTGATGGTCACTTGGCCAGTTCAGCTTATTAAATATTTACAAAGTGTAATTGTTGATGATGACTGTGTTTTTGTTGACATTACTAATAACATTGCGCCATCTGTATTACAAGAATTAAAAACTTTACAAGCCATCGAAGATATGATAGAAAATGTCATCGGACAGTTAAAAGAAATAATAGATCTATCACTCGATTCTGATTTGGAAATTAAATGTGATACTAAATGGAACCTTACGTCATTATTTGGTATCTTATCCGGATATCCAGTTGTGTATTGGTATGATTGTGAAGTTGAAAGAATCTTATCCATTTCTTGTCTATTTACATCTACACTAAGAATTTATAATGTCTGGGCTAGTTCTGCCAGAAAACGTAATCATATTGTTTATTCTTTCAGTATTCCCGAGTGTTTAGCTACAGATATTCAATGCCATATAACAGTATGGTTTGATAAGCTTGACTCTAGAGTTAGAGATACAAATTGTATTTTTGAATCTTTGGAAATTACTTGTAAACACATGACAGAATTATATTCTGTTGCTTTGTGATAAATTGAATTTTTGTATATTTTTTAATTTAAAATTTATATATTTGAAATGTAGAATTTAATATATATATATATTCTTTATTATACAATGAAAGAAAAATATTCTTTTTTTATATAATTTATGCATGATAGATAAGCTGTTATGTCTATTTCTTGAAATTTTTCAATAAATCAATAGTTTAAATCAGTTTATATATTTGTTAATTAAAAATAATATCATCATAAAATATGTTTAAAATTTTCAATACAGTTTCAAAAATTATATCAGTAAGCAACATTCAACTGTAGAATATAAATTTCTGGTATGTAATTTATATTCTATAGTTGAATGTTCCATTAAACAGGAAAAAAATTTAAAACAATATTTTTAGATAAAATTAAAATATGATGATGATAATTCTAAAAAGAATTATTGTTTTTAAATGGGGAAATTTAAGAAAAAATTTTATATGATGTTAGAAGAAAATATAAATTAACTTTTTATATGACAAATATTTTTTATAATTTTTGGTTATTTTTTTTAATGTAAATACCCAATTTTATATATTAAATCTTAAAGTAATAAATACTTTAAAAGTTAGAAATTGTAATTTTAAGCAATGTAGAAAAACAACCAAAATGTTTTTTAGCTTTCATTTATATAACATTTAAATAAAAATAAGATAAAGTAATTATCAGACGTTATTCAATATATAATCTCAAAAAACATTTTTTCATATGCTTCATGAATATTGAAATATTATATAATCTATAAACATAGCTTCGATAACTAATATTAAATTTTCTATGTGAATATTTTTTTAAATCGAACGGAGTAAACATTTTCAAGAAATTTTCTTTTGTAATGTAAAATAAGCCCTTTAAAGAACTAGTTTTTCGAATTTTTAAATTAAAAATTATAAATTTTTCTATTAAAATTATTTATACGTAAGTCTGTTTACTTAAAAAAAATTCACTACTTTTACAAAACATTATGATAATTTACATAATATTTAAAAAATTAATTTTTATAATTTATTCTTTTTAATTGAATTTTTTTGTTCTGTGGTTTATTTTTCCGATTTTTTTTTTAATTTAAAAAAATTATGAATACAGATTAGTATTTTTGGCGGATATTGGGCGCGATACATCGATGGTCGTGATATTTTGGTTTGTTTAATTTGATAATGTCGGAAATCTATTTTGGTTAAGTTTGAGATTTGTGTTAGAATCAATTTGATAGAAATATTGGTTGAAAAGAATGATTTTTAGAAGGAAAATGTAGGAATCGAAGTGATCAACTTAGGAGAAGATGGTCTCCTACGTCTTTTCCTTTTTTCTTTTCATTTCTTTCCTGGAAGGTAATATGATCTTATTATCGTTTATATTGACTTCTCGCTTTATAGATAAAACTCCTTTTTGAATTTAATTAATTTTTTCTTAATTTGAATCTGTATCTTAATAAGTTAGATTATTAAATATTTATAATCTATTAAAATTAAAAACATCAATATACAAATTTATATTCCATTTAAATGAAAGATTTTTAGTTGTAATTTGAATTTTATTAATTAAAAATAACGATTCATTTTAAGTTGGTTTTTTTTATTTTGTTGGTTTTGTTTTTAATTAGGATTTTTCAAAAAAAAAATTATAAAAATTCGACAGTATAAGATGAAGCCCAAAGAGAAAGGTACAAAAAAAATTATACTGTATATTGTATTTAATTTTTCCCCACTTCTACACACACACAAGTTACAAATTAATAAAACATTCTAAATTATAGTAAAATTTGTAAGTTTATATCATTTATGAAAAGTAAATACCTGTATATTATAAATGCATGAAATAAATAAAAGTAAATACAAAAATCATATTTCTAGAAGAAATATAATATACTGTTGAAACTAAATACAATATTTTTAAAATTAGAATCTAATATATTTGTTACAAAATTTAGCAAGATTCTTGTCCTAGTTCTATATTTTATTCCTGAAGTTGTATTTATTATTTTTAAGTGTAATTCTATATTTATTATTGAGAAGTACTCTTAAGTGGAGAATAATGATATAACAGATAAATTTTATGTAATTTATGAATATTAACTGAAAAATTATAATGAATGTGAAATGGTTGGTTCTTGATACCGATAACTATTGCACTGTAAAATTATACTATGAAGAGCTATTCATATTACATTGAATATGGTGTAGAATAAATTCTTCTACATAGTCTTTAGGCAGAAGCCCTATATTGAAAGTAACTATTAGTTCTCCTTGATGATAAGTACTAAACTAAGTAAAATTCAACTCACCTGTTCAGAACTGTCACTAAATCAGCTAAGTTATCTGTGCTGTTGCAGATGAATCTACCCTACAGGAAAAGATCATGACCCGAAAATTAATTTATAGGCAAACTGTCTTCAGTAAAGGACTAATTTATTTTAAAATATCTGTAATCAAACAAAAATGCATTTCAACAGCATTAATCCTTATCAGTTTTGTTAACTAAGTAATCATAGTCTATATAGTTATTCATCTAACATCATTTCATTAGACATTATTTACTAATGATCACTATATCTAAAAAAAACTCATTAATTATGTTATGGACTGAATAAAAAACATCATTTCATTAGACATTATTTACTAATGATCACTATATCTAAAAAAAACTCATTAATAATGTTATGGACTGAATAAAAATATATATATATATATATATATATATATTACAGTAACAGAAAAGCAAATATTATTATGTACTGATAAAACTTCATGCATTAAAATACATTATCCATATTTTAGAAGTTACAAACTTTGAACATTTGGTATAAGGCAGTGTTCCTCAAATTGTGATCCACAAATGTCTTTTGAGAGAGTGAATGATTACTAGCCTGAGTTATATATAAAAACATAATTTTCAATTTTTGTTTGTATAAAGGTTAATGAGTTATTAAAGATTGAGAAATGTTTTTATGGGTTTTGTGATGATAATGTTGAATTTCAGTAATGATTTAATCCGAAGTATAGATTATTATGATCATTAAAGACCATGAAATCCCTTAAGTATTATCTGATTACTTTTTTTATATATTAATTTTAGTATTTTATAAATATTTTATCATTTTGCTCATCTAGCTACTCGTATGTGCAAAATATTTCAAAAATCAAATATTGCAGATCATTAAAAAATCATTATTATTAGTCAGAGAATATATGCATAATAATTTTGAGATTCATGTATTAATGGCTATTACAAGATGATGATTATTGTAGTCTGTTAATACATAAAAAATTAATATCTTTCGTATATCTGTATTAAATACGAATTATATTATTTTCATTAATTTTATCTATATTTTGCAAAAATATGTAATCATTACATTTAAAGATATATGTAGAAGTAGATCCCTCTTACAAGGAGAGGGCACGGTCTGGGAAATGAACTTTGGAATCAAACTTTGTGTGTTGGTAGTTTACTCTTCATGTGTTAATATGATATATTATTAGCGCGCACTATTCAGCCAATTCCGAAAAAAATGGATTCAAAGTTTTCATAGCTGTTATATATGATAAAAAATGTGCAAACTTGTCAGAATGCCGAGTAGCCGAGTCGGTAGCGCGATGTCCGTCGGTGTTGACTTCCGGTATGGGCCGCGGGTTCGGTGTGCGATTATTTTTTTTTTTTTCGTTACAATTATTATTTTATACATTTTATTTAAAAAATATTTACAT
>AYEL01087447.1:0-22484 GCA_000484575.1 Olivierus martensii | reverse complement strand
TCCCGGCCTGTTGAACCCCATCCTTCAACCATCCGGTTGACCCCATCATGGGTGCTGGCCAGCCTGTGATGGGAGCTATAAATGGCCGCCGCCAGATACAGAATATCCCATGAGGATATGGCGGCGTAATAAAAACTAACCGAACCCGCAGCCCATAGCGGAAGTCAGCACCGACGGACATCGCGCTACCGACTCGGCTACTCGGCGTTCTGACATGTTTGCACATTTTTTATTATATATAACAGCTATGAAAACTTTGAATCCATTTTTTTCGGAATTGGCTGAATAGTGCGCGCTAATATTTTATCATATTAACACATGAAGGGTAAACTACCACCACACAAAGTTTGATTACAAAGTTTATTTCCCAGACCGCGCCCTCTCCTTGTTAGTTAAAAGCCGCAAATTTGAATACTGGAAATTTTGTGCCATGCATCTAAATGCTCTTTTACAATTTTTTATCAAAAGTTTTAGTTGCTGTTTATAATATCCTCCCTGTTGTCAATTCGGAATATTCAGTTCCTTTATGATTTCTTTCATAGCATTTTCTCTTGCTAACTTATTTCTATATTCCATTGTTTCAATATTTCAAAGACTAGAAATCCTGTAGTAAACTAAAAAATAATGGTGTATGGCGACTTTTCACTTCAAAACGATTGCTTAAATTATATTTAAAATACATTTGAATTCAATGGAAAATATCATTGAACGCATTTCTGTTGAACTGTGGATTTGTCTGTAATGTCATATTTCTAGATTTGTATTACCATTGTCCAATATTATTTAAAAAAAAAGGATTTTTAGTATTTAAAATATTTAATTATTGCTAGCGATTTAAAAGTGAAATCAAATTGCGCAAAGGGAATTTTGCCCAACAAAAGTCAATTTACATCATTTATCAATTTAATACCGCTTTCCAACCGCTGTTCGCTAAATTATGAGACTTCTCCGCAATTATTTGTTTAAAATGACAATAATTAATATAAGAAGTATACCAAAAATTATTAAAACCGGCGAAATTAACCGTCAAGAACATTAATTGATTTGACCTAGAATAGTGATTCCCAACGTGGTGCAGCGTCCCTCAGGGGGGCATTACAGCTTTTTAGGAGGCGTTCGAGTGATTCAAGGACGTCCTTGGAGTGATTACAAATTTCAGAGAGACGTTGGTATTTGGAAATCTGATGAGACATTTGAACCATTGAGGCTTAATTTTGTTTAATATAAATTATTAATTTTTAGACAAAAAACGATAATCCGCGTTTATGTGATCCGATACAGCAAAATGTGAATTTGTAATAATTGAAAAATTTTAAAGATTTATTATAATTGTAAGTACAGATAGACCACAGACAAATGAGAAATTTGCATTAGTTATATTTTAAGAGAAGAATAGGAAATCTTAGCTTTAGAGCTAACCGAGATCCCGGTCATTCTTTTCGGTATTCTCGATTAACACCATCGATAATATTTTTGATAATAGGAAGAAATTTAAATATTGCATAGACATGATTTTTGTAAAATTAAACTAGAGGTCTTGATGAAGCATAAGAAATATTACAAACAATAATACAAGCAGACTTTGAATTATTATTTATAGCTAATGATACCTAATAGTCTTAGGTATCATTAGCTATAAATAATAATTCTGAATAATAAAATATTCAGTTGCGACCTTTTTTATTTATTATATAGTGATTAGTTCTTAAATACAAAAATTCAGTTAAATCTATCAAGAATATCATCTCAAAGGACATAACTCTAGTAACTAATAACCGCCTTATTCAGAACATACTAACAGACAAGACATTAAGATTATTAAATTCATTTAATAAGAATTGATGAATAACTATTTTGATTTTAATATTCTGAAAATAATCACAAGATGTCATGAATTTATACATATCTCTAATCCAATACTTCTCCGCAGACTTCGGAGATCATATTTATATATATATTATAGGGGTCCGCATATTTTCTATAAAAATACAGAAAAATTAATAATCTTAAATAAAAATTAATAAATCATAATCATAACTTCATGGAAAATATACAGAAGATCAAATTTTAATCCAATTTATAGATTAGATCTCTGTATGCTCTGAGCAAGGGTTTAGAAATTATAAATAATCAACACCGGAGGTCGCGAGTTTCGTTTTCCCTACAAAACTAATCGGCAGAGAGGTCGTTTGAAAAAATCAGTTAAATACAACACACTTTTTTTTTAGCAGTCTTTAAATATACAAGGAAAATTTTCAAAATACATATGACTTCACTCTTTATGGAGATTATCTACCGTATTCACTGTATACTGTAATATACAAGGAAAATTTTCAAAATACATATGACTTCACTCTTTATGGAGATTATCTACTGTATTCACTGTATATACTAGATGAATAAAGATTATGAATAAATCGTTAATTTTACTGATTTTGCAGCATAGAGATTGTTATATGCAATACAAATTGTAATGGAAATGAGAATGAGTCATGAAACTTAGACCTGCTTAAACAGAACAAAAATTTACGGTATCAATATGTGTATATATGTTTTTAAAATAGCTGTATTTTTAAAATTTTTTTTCCAGAATACAGTATTATCATTGTAAAAATTTGATTTAAAATAAGACATTGAGAAAAATACAGTACTAGTTTTTGGAATACTGGTATCCTGGTTACATAAATTAAAAATACCGAAAATCCGGTATTAAGATTTTGGCCGGGATTGTGAGTCCTAATTGGCATATAGAATACTTAATCTCGTGGACGTTGAGCAGAGAAGATTTTGCAAAGGGGCGTTGGATAACAAATCCTTTGCAAAATCTTGAATATCAACGAAAAATGTTGGTTAACGTTGACCTAAAATGATCCAGAAAGGTTTTTGATTCCTAGTATGAACTTGTGGTGACCGAAAAATTTTTATATAGGAAGGTAGTAATCTACCTAAGAGGAATTATCTTTTAATTATCGAATTTCCTGCGCCAAACACGATCAGTCAATATACTCAATTCAGTTGTGGATCGATATTCAATCTCTTTTGCAAAAACAGTTTCATTCGATAATTATGCTGATTTTTGTTAAAACAAAAAATTTATGTATAAAAATATATAACTGATGATAATTTTTTCTCTGAAAAAGAAGTAAGTATTATGCAATTATGAAAATCCTAAATTTTAAATGTCTGTGAATAACCCGTGGTAAAGCAGTAACTTAATCATCTTGGAGGATCAAAGTTCAATTTCGGGTCCCATACATATTTTTCAAGAGTGCTCTGGGCCTGGTCCATTGAATCTGTCCTTCAATCTTCCTGTTGATTCTAGAAGCATGGTAAAGCTTCGGCTTACCACCCTGGAGGATCCGGGTCCCACACCTCCAGTTTCCAGAAAGGATCCGGTTCCAGCTGTTGAACCCCATCCTTCAGCTTCAACCATCCGGTTGACCCCATCATGTGTGTTGGCTAGCCTGTGATGGGCTACACAAGTGGCCGCCGCCAGATACAGAATATTCGTGCAATATGGCGGTTTAACTAAACTAACCTGTTTATTCTGCAGTGCTGATCAGCCAGTGATGGACTGTGAAATTCCAGCCGCCAAACATATCCCTAGTGGGATTCTGCAGCTTAATCGACACCAACCTAATTTAAATTAAAATATCACTTTAGTATAAAATTTAGTGCTAATAGCTTTAGCAGCTTGGATTATAATTTTTATTTAAATAACGAACTTTTAAAATACAAATTAAGTGAAATTTTACTGCGATTACAGGAATTTACAATTTTTAATTTCTTGGAATGCATTAGAACCAAGGATTGTGAATCTATAGCACATGTGCCCAAAGTAGCATTCTAGCAAAGTTTTTGGGTACGCAAAACTTGAAGCTGATATATTGTTTTTAATTAATAATCAGATTTGGACGCGAAGGGATGGTTTACAAAAATTTAGCCAATTTTGGCACGCATTCTTAAAAAGATTCGCCACTCTGCGTTAGAAGATATTTATTAAAAATGACAATTTCACTCTCAATAGTGAAAATTGTCAACATTTAGGGACAATCTGTGGCCATCGACACAATTTGAATGCCCCTTGAATATTTTTGTTAAATGAAAAACTCGATGAATATCAGTTCCAAATCTGGCTCCTTCATATGTGGTTTAGATCCATAGATTATTTTATCCAATTAAAAACATCTAGTATATAAAAATTAAGCGAAGTGTAGTATACAGTATAATAATTAAAAAAAATTGAGAAAAATTAAGATATTTTTCAAAATTTTAGGTCCGCTATTGATCGATGTTGTTGCTTTATTTTCGATACTATAACAAATATTCTAATTTCTTAGTACTGTACCTGGCTTGTTTGTTTTTACATATTAATGTTTTTGATTAGATATGATTTCTTTTTTATCCCGTTTTTCTGGAGGAGAGATTCTAACATCATTTTAATACATCATTAAATACTCTGTTTTTAATCCTATAAAATCCAAATTTTTAGAAAGCATTTAAGATTAATAATAAATAAATCAAATATGATTGAAATTAGTTGAGCGATGCTGCCTGTAGAAGAATTCACAATGAATTTCATCCTATTGAGTTGCATTTTAAAATTAAATCTTAAATAATATAAGGAATATTTACAATCCAGATTTATTTAAAATGGTTTGAATTATTAGAATTATGGAGACATTTCTAGAGAAGAGAATCGTCGCAACTTTTTTAATTTTAGTCGAGTTGGGGCAGTTTTCAGATTTTAATTGATCTAAAATGATGCCGAACTTTTTTTAACAGTGCATGCCAAAATAGCTAAATTTTTGTAAAAAATATCCCTCGTTGTTGATCCGAATTTTAAATAATAATATAGACTCCCGATTAATCGGGTAATTAGGAAATTTCCCCGGATAACCAATTTCTTGAATAATCTGTAAAATATTCAAAAAATCGGAATTATGGATAATATGAATTTAATAATAATAAAATAAATTGCATACATGTGCACATATATTCAAATGCTCTTATTGATAAAGGAAAAAAGAAATTTGCAGCAAGAAATTATTTGAATACTGTTTTTGTGATTCTAACTTTGATTACCGATTATTTATGATTATAATAAAAAAACGAATTTTGGACATTTGAATATCCTTCGGATATGGCATTCAAGATAAAACATTGATAATCCACCCTCGGATTATCAGGAGTTTACTGTATATCAACTCAAAAGGCTTGCCATTCTTGACCTAGATATGCTTATATTCTAAATTTGGTCAAAAGCGATTAAACAATGCGATATGTACAGATATTTATGAAAAATGGATCCCATTTTCCTCTTGATTTTGATCCGATATTGTGAAATTTTCAGGAATTCTCAAATAATCTAAGAAATGCCTATACAGTATTCCAAATTTCATCGATATCAGTAAACGACGCGACCTGTAATGATGTATGCGGAGGAGAAAAAGAAAAGCGATGTTTTTTGCCGATTTTTTGCAGTTTTTAAACTGTTCTAATACTTTTATTTATTGGATTTGAAACTTCAAATTTGACGGTGTGCTACAAGAGTCGATAAGTGCATTGAGGTTGGCGGTGAGATTTTCGAACATTTATTCTGAACTGTGCTTTATTTGGCTCTTTGTTGTATTTTATATAATTCAGACAGTGAATAAATAATGCACAGAATACTGTACGTCATTTCTCATTATATCATAACTTATAATAGTTTATACGTGCTACATTCTAACCATAGGCGCCAACTTCACGGGAGCAGTCTCGCTCGGGGAAATTTGAACACCGGGAGGAAAGTACCCATTCTTCTCCATATTATTATACAGGGAAGAAAATACATAAAAAAAATGTCCCGGTTATAAATTTTAATAGTATCAACTGTAAGCCTTGTAGAGTGTTGGTTCAAGGTCACAATTAAAGAGTAACTCAGTTTTAGATAAGCGCATGCGCGAGTATTGCGTTGTTGTTTTGCTTGCAGCGCCACGTAAGCAAAATGGTGACTTCTGAGCTGTTCAGTGATGAGTCAGCTTTTCATCTGAGTGGGAAGGTAAATACCCATAATGTTCGTATCTGGGGGTCAGAACATCCTCATGAACTTGTAGAACACCAAAGAGATTCCCCAAAATTAAACGTTTTCTGCGCTATGTCCCGACGTCAAGTGCACGGACAATTTTGTTTCGCTGAAGCTACCGTAGCAGGGGTGGCTTATCTGGATATGTTACAAGAATGACTCTTTCCCCAATTAGTAGAGGGTGAACCTATAAACTTCATTTGGCAACAAGATGGAGCCCCTCCCTATTGGTATCTCTTTGTACTACTTGACTGTAATTTAAACGCTTAATTGGAACAGTAGCAGAAAAGGAATTTTCAATTTTTGGTATATACTGCATTAAGGATTTTTCGAAAGTATGGCAAACACTACATACACTTATACTTGTGTGCTTTCTTAAAAAATCCTTATATAAAAATTATAACATTTTATAGTACCGGTAATTTTTCAGGTTAAACCTTTCTACAAGACAATACAGACTAACACAATCCAGCGGGTCGTTTCTTCGTGTCCTATTACATACTCACCGTACTAATATAAACATCCATTCTTTAGTTAAATTATAAGTAAATATCATCGTTGATAAATAATGCATAACAATACTGTATTCGGCAAAGCTAGCGTAATGAGAATTAGTTATAATAGCGTCGTGAGTCTGGCAAATGTGCGTCTGCTTAAGAGTCTACAGTTACTGTACCTAGCGATATTCATTTACAGTGTTGATTTTATTTAAAATTTTTAAATTTTTGCCAAGATGCCAAGAAAGGATTTTACACTTTCAAGTAAAATTTCTTGGCTGGATAATGGAATTTCAATTTCTTGGATGGCTGTAAACCAGCCATTTAATACAAGCCATCGTAGACTCGCTATAAATCAAAATCTACCATAGCGCGTCTTCTACAACAAGAAAAATCAACTGAGTGAGGAGTGGGCATTACAAAAAGAAATTCCGGGAACATCCAAAAAAACCGTGATGGAAAAGATCCAAAAGTCGAAGAAGCACTAGATCAACGGATTTCTATAGTTAGTAGGCGAGGCGTGAATATCAGCGGCCCAGTGTTTAAGAAGTCAGAGAAGATTGGTAAAAAACTAATAATTAGGTACCTTTAATAATACTTACTATTAATTAGGTACCTTTTTAATAAATCATTAAAATAGGTACCTAAATTTTATTAAAGCATTACAATAGGTACCTAATTATTATTTTTTTTATCCCTACGAATTACATATTTTATTTTAGAATTTATTATTACTTGGTTTAATGATGACAGCTGGACCAAAATGGCTTAGTCCCATACGAATTACATATTTTATTTTAGAATTTATTACTACTTCATTTAATTGGGGCGAATTACATATTTTATTTTAGAATTTATTATTATTTCGTTTAATTGGGCCAAAATGGCTTAGTCCTTACGTGTCCTAATTAAGCGGAATCAATTTTATTTTTTAATGATAAAACAACAGATAACTTAGAAATTTCATATCGTGACGTAGTATGTTATTGCCCCAAGCCTTTTATATATATAATAATATTTCATAATCACTTCTCAGTTCGTCTATAAACTCCAACTCATGCCCCAAAAAGCATCGGTAATAAAAATTCTCTAAGTATATAAAGGAATAATTAAAAATCTTATATCGTATAATCATTGAATAACTTCTTAAGCATGATGTAGTTCTAAAATCAATAATTAAACAGTTTTAGAAATAATTCTATTCTGTCAACAATGGCGGTACTGTCCGTCTAGCTTAGGCGCGACCATCGATACAACTACTCTCACATGGATGTTTTCAAACGCAAGATAACTGAAGTTGAATGGAAGCTTATTGTAAGCGTGTGCTAACTGAACGAGTCCAGTGACAAAATAGGGATGACAGGTTTGCGTGCACTAACTGAACGAGTCCAATGACAAAATAGGGAGGACAGCTTCACATGGATGTTTTCAAATGCAAGATAACTGAAGTTGAATGGAAGTTTAATGTAATGTCCTTCGCATATGGATGTTTTCAAACGCAAGATAACTGAAGTTGAATGAAAGTTATTGTCAAACCGCAAGAAAAAATTATCATCAAATTACTGTCCGTCCAGGTTAGCTGCGACCATCGACGCAAGTATGCATGCGCTAACTGAACAAGTCCAATGACAAAATAGGACAAGTACGCGTGCACTAACTGAAATCCACTGACAAAATAGAGATGACAATCTCACATGGATGTTTTCAAACGCAAGATAACTGAAGTTGAATGGAAGCTTATTGTAAGCGTGTGCTAACTGAACGAGTCCAGTGACAAAATAGGGATGACAGGTTTGCGTGCACTAACTGAACGAGTCCAATGACAAAATAGGGAGGACAGCTTCCTCTTCCGATCTGAATGAGTCCAGTGACAAAATAGGGATGACAGCTTTGCATACATTGGATGTTTTCAAACGCAAGATAACTGAAGTTGAATGGAAGTTTATTGTAATGTCTAACAACACAAGATAACTGAAGTTGAATGGAAGTTTATGGTAATGTCGAATGCTAAATGATTAGTTTTGATGTTGGAAATAGTATATTTAACAGAACTTAATATAATATCGTTTCGACGTTGGAAATAGTATATTTAACAGAACTTAATATTATATTATATTCAATAACCGTCATTATACCGACTGCGACTCTCCGTTTCGCGTTTGGACTCATCCACCTTAGCTAGGAGCGACTTTCGTGGACGGGCAATACTTGAAATTTTTGGTCCCCGCAAATTATTATTTAGTTCCCTACCACAAAAAAATTTTTTATCTAGAGATTTTTATTAGAAAATAACAAAATTACATCATTTAAAACAATTGAAAATTATCAAAAGAAAGTACATTTAATGTACCCTAATTGAATCATTTAAAAAACAATCGAAAATTATTTCAAAAGAAAATATATTTAAAATTCTTTTTCCTGGATTTTAAATTTGCAAAATCTCTAATCATATCTTTTATTTCTATATTTTTGGCTATTATTCCTACCGCCGCATTGCTTTTGATTCAATGATTCATTTTGTTTCAATGAATGTTTCACTCTTTTCGTGGTATATTTAATTTTAAAAAAGGATAAAGTACAGACAAAGAATTTGATTAGGTTAGATAAGTTAAGTCTCCATATCACACGAGGGATATACTTAATCTGGCGGCGGTCACTTATGGAGCCCACCACAGGCTGACCAATACCCATGATGGGGTCAACCGGATGGTTGAACGATGGGGTTTCAACAAACCGGGCCAGGACCTCTCCTGAAAAACTGGAGGTGTGAACCCGGATCTTCCAGGATGATAAGCTATACCTTAACCACGCGGCCATCCGGCCAACACAAAGAATTTGGACCTCCTATAATTCTGGACCCCCGCATTGTAATTCCGCCACTGTGTCTTGGTTCTTCGGAATATTTGTTGTATTTTATATTAGTTGAATTTGAGTTTTTCCTAATGATCGGTCAATTATTGTAATAATAAGCACAAACTTTATAATATTCACAGCATACAATAAAATAGAAATTTTGAAAATATAAAAATAGATCATAAAATTTATTTAGCTTACTTTGCAATAAGAAGAATCTATGACATCAGTTTCAGAATTTTAAACATGCATTTCCGATTTTTAACTTATCATTTTGAAATAATTTTGTGCGCGAAGCTGCTGTAATCTATCTCAATTATGAAAAAAAGACTAAAAGCAAAACTGTTATGTAACTTTTAGAAGCATGACGTTCCAGTCACTACACAAAAACATACAATCAATAATTAATTATTACATCATTGAAGCAAACAAATAAAATACTGTAATAAAAATATGAAAGTAAAGTAAAATACCAAAATAAATAAATTCATAGCATTAAACATTTCAAATAATTTAAATCAAATTTTTCAAATCTGAATTAGTCATCTCCGTAATTATGTTCGATTTGATTCCAAACATAATTGCATAGCTGATGATATCATGTCAGATTTAAAAATTTCTGAATTAAGTAAAATTAAGTTCATCTGTTTAGTGCTATAAGTTTATTAGATTGCTCAAAGTAAAAAATCTCAAAATATGAATTAAAAAATAAAATTTAAGAACGTAATAAGCACTAATGAGATATCCCTCAGTCTTATGTACAGCACTGCTATGCCATCGCCAGGTAATATAAATCAACAAATTCAAAACTTTTTCATGATTTCCAATCTATTAACGAGTAATATTTCTGCTACCTTTATAAAACTTTACTGTTTACGGGCATAATTTCCATCTCATTTTAGTTAATATCCTGCAACTTGTTCAAATGCTCTTCAAATATCAGAGAAGAGAACCTAATATAGGATTTATGCAATCATATTTTCATCATATTGTTGTGATGATATGTTGTGATAATCTTTATTTCGCTTTCCAAAGACTTTCCTGAACTTTCGTATATTGAGACTTCTAATCGGTTTCTATATCATATCACTAGTATCGATTGGTTGCGTTGACAAAACAATTGAATATTTTTATATTCTACTGAATTGTGTAGCAGCCAATCGATACGTGACAGTGACCAATTAGGAGCCGTTAACAACCAAAGTGTACTGTATTCGATTCTGCTACGCTAATTGAAATCTGTAAATCGATTTTAATACATGATCTGATTAACGAACGTTTTCAGTTATCGTATGGTGGCGTTATCTGATAGCCAACCAAGGTTCCTTGTGTACTGGATGTCAATCGGTTAATTCCAAAAAATATATGCTTTTAAATATGAAACTGTGATATTCACAGTGTAATTAATTCAGATAACTTTAACTTTTGATGATTTATATTTTGTTTAAAAATACAGTAGTATATTAAAAATGAAACTATAAATGTCATGAAACTAACTTTATTCTTAAAATAGTATAATAATTTATAAAATTAATGTTTTTTTTTGTTCTTATTTTATTTAATTAATGTTGAAACTATACAGTGTTTTACGTAGGTCTAACTTCCATAACTTAGGTAAAAATGCAAGAAAGACCTAAGTTATGGAAGTTACTTAGCTACTTTTATATGATATGAATGAGAAAACCTTGCAAGTAATCTTTAAAATAAATGCATTTTATCACATCATATCATATAAAAGTAATAGGAATTTCCATAATAAATTCCATTATAAAAAAAAGAAGTTGGTTAAAGATTCTTTATTATAAACTGATGAATTACATACAATTAAATTTTCTAACGGATTATTTTATAAAAGTTTGTGTACACTTTGCTACAAAAATTAATTGTCAAGTTTTTTTCATTGCAATCCTTATCAAATTGATTACAGTACATTAATCACTTGGGATTGAGATCCCAAGTGCCGAATTCTGAGAAAGAAATTACATGCCATCGGTAAAAAACGTCGATATAAGAATGCAACTAAATAGATGAAAAATTTTCTACCCATTTAATCGCATAACATAATTTATTATTTATTAGATATATTTTATAATTCTTAAAATTCATTTTACGACAATCGATTCCGGAAAGACCTACATTAATTACCTACGTTCCGAACGTATCCTTTACTTTGGAATAATTAAAGTTAAGGAATTAACTTTTAATCAAAATCATCTTCAGTGTAATTAATTTATAATTGCAATTTTAAAATAGTTTTAATTATTTGAAAGAAATCATAATTGAATTGCGTTTAATAATTCGTTTTATGTCAATTTAATGTCTTTAATGAAATTTTAAAATACAATATTACAATCTGTTATTATTTATATAATTTAAGTATATTCCATTCTGAAGACTATAGGAACCATAAAAGTACTGTTCGTCCAGCTTAGCCGCGACCATCGACACAAGTACGCGTGCGCTAACTGAACGAGTCCAGTGACAAAATAGGAATGACAGCTTCGCATATAGATGTTTTCAAACGCAAGATAACTGAAGTTGAATGGAAGTTTATTGTAATGTCGAATGCTAAATGAGTAGTTTCGACGTTGGAAATAGTATATTTAACAGAACTTAATATACTATTAATTCAATATTCCCATCGGTCATTATACCGACTGCGACTTTCCCTTTCGCGTTTGGACTCATCCACCTTAGCTAGGCGCAACTTTCGTGGAAGGACAATAAGCAAAATCTTATCTTTTATCACGCTTTTTATTAACGCTTAGCGCCATCTCATGTCAATGATAAAAAATAAAAAATCTTAATAAATCTACAGAATAACCTCATTATTCATCTCTCTCTCAATTTTATTATAGAAGAGCCTTAAAAAAAGAATGAATGACCGTCATTTTTCTAACGGATGAATCTATAGGATTGATTAATTTACTTAAAATTCAAATTTAATGGCTTGATCACACTTAAATTTTATAACAATGAAATAGTTCGAAAGTTATTAGTAAGAAACTTTTGAAATATGAACGTTCGCCATTTTTAAATAGTTAACAGATAAAAGATTAATCGATAAATCATCGAGAACTTGCTAAATTTCATAAAAATCAAATGAATAATTTAAGACAGTGGTTTCCAGACTTTTTATGTCTGCGCCCCCTTTTTATGATAAAAAATTGATACGCCCCCTCATTTTCATAACAGTCTAATTTTATAAATACTTTCCACTTACAATTTAATAATACAAAACAATATACCATCTTTTGTATAAATAAAATTCTTATACTTAAAATATATATACGGTATTTATTATAGTGTAATAATTTTTAATACAATCAAATCTTACAAAAAAAAACGAAAAATAGAATATATATTTAATACAACATACTATTTAATGCGATGGGTGAGCGTGTGCTTGTTTTCATCATAGATTCTGTCAAATTGGATGTCATTGAAGATATCGCTACTCGCAATTCTTTTTCAATCACTAAACGAGATCGATATTTTGTCTTTAAAACAACTATAGCAGAAAGTTTCTGGATATATATGGATATATGTATTTATAATCCTTTTGCTGATTTATTGTTTTTTTTTTCGACACCAATTTGAATTTATTTATTTTTTTGTTTGTTTCAAAACAAAAAAATAAATAAATAAATTCAAATAGTTTTGTTAATTCTTGCGCGCCCCCAAAGTTTGGAAAACACTGGCTTAGAAGATACGAAAATCGTATTTCTCGAATTATTTTTTACATTATCTGCCGAACATTTTTTAAATATTTTATTCTTATTTGTAAATACAATATAATCGTTCTTCGTTTTAATTTTATACAGAATTACAATATATATTGTATATATATTTCGTTTGATTTATTTTCCAATTTGAAAATACACTCAGCTCTCGATTTACACGGTAGATACATTCCTGGAAAAATCGTGCAAAAAGAAAACGGAAAATACACTCAGCTCTCGATTTACACGGTAGATACGTTCCTGGAAAAATCGTGCAAAAAGAAAACGTGTAAAACGAGACACATCCTTATATTTTGTATGAATTCTATGTTCAATTAATCTGTAAACCGTGTAAATCGATCTAAAGAAGATAATGAAAAGTCGAGGATATGTTCTTTATAACCGTGTAAAATGAGATAAGGATTAAAGGAAAAAAAAGGAGATTGGTTCATTAATTTTTAGACACAATTTAATGCTTATACTTTTTCAATTTATTTTTGTAAATGAAAACATACACATTAATTAACATTGAATACGGTACCAAAAAAAAAATTAACAATATTCCGTACAAATAAAAACAATAAAAGAATTCAAACATACAGTAAATAGGCGAGCTGCATGCGTGAGTTGAGTTTAGTTAAACTGCGAGACTTGAACAGTAAAAGTTAATAGTGAACGATAAATTGTGAAAGCGAAAGTGGACTAAGAAGAACTATGAAGTTATTCTGAATTAAAGACATAAATTAGTGTTGTATGAGATAATTATCGTATTTTGTATTGAATTTAGTTATAGTGAAACAAGATTATCTTTTTTTTTTTGTGTGAATAAATTGGACTATACGAAATATAGTTGTATTCACTCTTTATTAATCTCTACGAACTCGTAAACCCACAAAACGTCACAATATGATACTCTTTTAATTTATAAATGGCATAATGCAAAACAATCAAAACCCAAAAAAATTTTTGTTTTCGTTTAAAAACCGTGTAAATTAAGTGCCGTGCAAATCGAGGGCTAGATGTATGTTTATTTTTAAAGTTACTTCCTCATTAATTAGTAATTGAGCTAAAAATATTTGATCCGATCAAAGTTCCAAATAGTTTACGGTTGTTTCGTTATAAATAACCATAATAAATACGCCATATCTTCAAAACTATTGTCCGTCCACGAAAGCCGCGCCTAGCTAAGGTGGATGAGTCCAAACGCGAATGGGCGAGTATTTTATTAGATAAAAAATATTATATTAAGTTCTATTAAATATACTATTTACAACGTCGAAACTAATTACTGTAGTTAGCATTCGACATTACAATAAACTTCCATTCAACTTCAATTATCTTGCATTTGAAAACATCCATGTGCAAAATGGTCATCCTTATTTTGTGTGATACTCTTTTAATTTATAAATGGCATAATGCAAAACAATCAAAACCCAAAAAAATTTTTGTTTTCGTTTAAAAACCGTGTAAATTAAGTGCCGTGCAAATCGAGGGCTAGATGTATGTTTATTTTTAAAGTTACTTCCTCATTAATTAGTAATTGAGCTAAAAATATTTGATCCGATCAAAGTTCCAAATAGTTTACGGTTGTTTCGTTATAAATAACCATAATAAATACGCCATATCTTCAAAACTATTGTCCGTCCACGAAAGCCGCGCCTAGCTAAGGTGGATGAGTCCAAACGCGAATGGGCGAGTATTTTATTAGATAAAAAATATTATATTAAGTTCTATTAAATATACTATTTACAACGTCGAAACTAATTACTGTAGTTAGCATTCGACATTACAATAAACTTCCATTCAACTTCAATTATCTTGCATTTGAAAACATCCATGTGCAAAATGGTCATCCTTATTTTGTGACTGGATTCGTTCAGTTAGCGCACGCGTACTTGCGTCGATGGTCGCGGCTAAGCTGGACGGACATTACTGTATTTCACACAATCGAAATATTATACTAGTGTATTTAATATTTCAAAGTAAATATTGTGAAATATTTTTAGGGTATATTTTTTCAATTTGTAAGAAAAATTTCATTATAATTTATCATAATATGAATTCATTGTATTCAAATTATTATTTTTTATATAGATTTGTACAATAATATAAATGTTTATATTACTGAATACACTACAGATATACTTCAACCCCTTTATTTCAACATAAAATCAATAAAATTCGAAACCAAAACAAGAATAAATGAAACGAAATGAAGAAAAAAAAAATTATTTCATCTCATTTGAAATGAAAGTCATCTATCAGGCCGCAATCGCTGATACTGCAAATTTATTGTTCCCAACAAGAGAGAAAATGTCGATAATCAGTATTTGCCGACTGCAAGGTCGACCCTGTAGAATTTCTCATTATGTAAATTGAAAATAATTTATTGTTCCCAACAAGAGAGAAAATGTCGATAATCAGTATTTGCCGACTGCAAGGTAAATTGTAGAATTTCTCATTATGTAAATTGAAAGTTTATACGAGGTGAACGTTTCATCTTACGGAACGTCAAATAAACAACTCATTTCACAGTTTTTATATTAATCTCTTCCTTTCCTTATTTTTGATCGATTTAGTTATGAAACATTCCTGAAATCATCCTCAATAATTTACGATAAACGATAATCGATTGGATTATATTGAATCGCAGAATACCACTTTTACCGGTAGTATCTTAATCCGGGCTTAGTAGGTCACGTGATTCGAATGCGTTTCATGCGCGAATCTTTTCCTTTCTACGTTAAAATGTTATAAACTGTCATAAAGTTTGTGAATCTTGAATGTTTTAAGCTTAATGTTTTATGTGTTTAAGGATATATTATGCAATGGTTGAATCTTTTAATTTCTATTACTTATTAACCATGTTATGTTATCAAAATTTATTTGAAAATATTCGTATTCGCAAATTTGACTTCTGCCGAAAGATCCTTGCTTTGAATTTAGAGATAGGCTATAATTTAATAAAATCTGCGATTAATTAATTCTTGCATAGAAGCTATTAAATTTCTGATATAATCCATTATCTTGAAAGAAATGGATTTCCACTGAATTGTGTTTTATGAAATTTGATATTCAATATTTAGATCTGATCTTAGGTTCAAAAGGAGTTTACTGTATGCCATATATGCATCTTTAGTCTATTAAAAAAAATCAAAATTTGGGAAAATTTTTAACTTTTCTGCTGCTAATAATAGCATAAATATAATCATATCTCGTCTTTCGTCGTCAATTCGAAAATTCGCGATCTAAGTTGAAAAATGACGTTAAATCGAATAAACTATTTAAAAAACGACCTAGACCCCTATAAATAATCCAGTAACGTTGCTAATAACATTTTAAGCTTTTTAATAAATTTATAAATTTGCACATTTTAATATTCATTTTTATGCGATTTTGCAATTTTATTGGCTTTTAGGTGATTTTTGAAAATTTTTATGAGTTTTTAATATGTTCCCTGACTGATGTAACATAAAGTTGCATAAACTGATGTTAAGGCTGGGTCTCACAAGCATAAAATGTGGCATCAATATGCTGACGTAAATGCTTCATGCACAAAACATCAGGAATACCGATGTTCAAACCGAAAGCATACGACATGGCATAAATAAACAATGTCGTTTAGCTATTGGACAGACTATACGTAACATAATTTGAAGTCAGCTGATTTAACATAGCAAAATTCAAGAATTGTTTTATTTATAGATGACTTCATTCATAAATTTATTGAATGTCATGGTTTTGCGGTTGCAAAATTCAAAATCTAAAAGAGATGTATGAATGCAGGACATATACCGTTTTTGAAAACAACAAAGTTTCAACAACCAGCTCATACTCTGATTGGACGAATGGTCAACGTACTCTTGTACATGGTGCAGAAATTTGAACAGAAGTCAACTTTGGAGTAAAGATGTAATGTCTAGACATATAGCGGAAGTTACTTCAGCACCAATACACCGGTGTATTTACATCACATTTTACACTTGTGAGACCCAATCTTTAGTAAATTTTTAGTTTTTTTTTGTTTTATTATTAACTGGCGTAAAGTCGAAAATGACGTAAATCAAAATGACTTAAAACAAGGTATGACTCTAATCAAATTGATTAATTAAATCACAAAATTTACATGTTTTGAAACAAAAAAATATTATAAACAATCTTAATTATTACATAAATATTTACTCAACTTCATATTTAATAAATAAATAGATAACAATATAATTAAATATAATAATTTACCAAATGTTTCCATGTATCGGCCAGATAGAATAATAAAATGGCTACTAATAGAGGATATAATCCTGAATGATTACTTATTTATTAAATTAAAATAATTAAAGAAAATTTGCTTATTGATGATAATATAATAAAATATTGGAAATATGTTAATAGTAGTTTTAAAACAATTGACAATAAAAATTTTGTTTTTGTGGCAATTAATGTCATTACCTTGATATTAAATAAGATGGAGATCAAACATCATTTGTTATCAAGTTCATAATTCCCTTAACACTATGTTAAAATTTCATGATCCTAGCTTTTGTGATTTTGGAATGTCTTGCATATAGAAAAACAGATTAATGTATCTTAAGTACATTTTACAGTTAAGTATGAAAAACTACAAATGATATTTAATTAATTTATTTAAAACCTTTCACTCTTCAAGGTCTTAAAGTATCTTGCAAATGAGCCTCCAATAAAATATATTGTAAAGTAACAAAACAATAATCACACAGAATATAAAAAACAACCTTGACTGAGCCAATATATAAAAAACTTTATAAAGCACACTTTTCTGCTTATGTCATCTTTAGTATTGTACATAAATAAAAGCAACAAAGAATTAAAAAACAATAGAATATAAAGAATATATTATAAAACATTTTAAATATGTTTAAGTTTTATTTACTATCAATTGCTAGAGGTCCATGCTGAAAGAGGGTTGTTTGTCTCAAATATCTTTTAGACATGGTCTTTTTGTTTATTGTAAAATTAATGATGAAGAAGATCTTGAATCAGACCTAATAGAGAGAAATAAAATAAAACTACATAAGTTAAAAATTAATGTTCAAGGTATTAGGAGAGTCCAACAAAATGGTATTTGTTTCCAGGAAGATTATCAGAGAGCCATGAGAAAGATCAGAGGATGTGATTGACTTGATTGTATGTAATGAAAGATTGAGAGGGAAGGTAGTGGACACAAGTGATTAGAGGTGCAGAGATAGCTACAGATCACTATATCATATGGTGATCTCTAGAATGAATCTACTGGTTTTATTTGAACTCTGTTATTATAAGTTGGATTTGGTTTGAAGTCCAAAATTACCAAAATTTATGGATTTCTTACTACTAATATTTACTAGGACACTATACATTATATTAACATAAAGGACACAAAATTACAAGAACCAGATAAAAAAAAAAAGGCTGTTTTCTATATATTAGATCATTGGGTCAAGATTCAAACCCATTGAATTGCATTGACCAATTACAGCCTTTATTGATTACATCACTGTCATAAGTATGAATAGCTGTAAATCAAGGCAAACATAAGTCGAGAATTAGCACACATCCCTGGCTTATAGCTTCTTTGTCAGTTGCTTTTATTTATTTGTTCCATGTGACAAAATCAACTCAAAAGTAGACTTACACACTGCCTACTCCTTTTCATTGCTATTGTACTTTATCATTCAGAACACACAGAGCCAGATTTGCATTTTTGGAGGCCCTAGGATGAGCAAGGCTTTGCCCTAAAATTAATCATCTCTGAAATAACTTATAATATAACTTCATTTTAACTTATAATGAACAAAAATTCAAATCAGCTATGTCTAATTTTAAAGGCTTCTCATAACTTTAAAGGCTCCTTATATCCTTATAATTATAAGTTTAAGGTTCCTTATACAAGAACCAGATAAAAAAAAAAAGGCTGTTTTCTATATATTAGATCATTGGGTCAAGATTCAAACCCATTGAATTGCATTGACCAATTACAGCCTTTATTGATTACATCACTGTCATAAGTATGAATAGCTGTAAATCAAGGCAAACATAAGTCGAGAATTAGCACACATCCCTGGCTTATAGCTTCTTTGTCAGTTGCTTTTATTTATTTGTTCCATGTGACAAAATCAACTCAAAAGTAGACTTACACACTGCCTACTCCTTTTCATTGCTATTGTACTTTATCATTCAGAACACACAGAGCCAGATTTGCATTTTTGGAGGCCCTAGGATGAGCAAGGCTTTGCCCTAAAATTAATCATCTCTGAAATAACTTATAATATAACTTCATTTTAACTTATAATGAACAAAAATTCAAATCAGCTATGTCTAATTTTAAAGGCTTCTCATAACTTTAAAGGCTCCTTATATCCTTATAATTATAAGTTTAAGGTTCCTTATAATAAGGAATCTTTAAAATTTTACTTTCTATCTAGCACTTTAATAAAAACCTATTTTTTCTTATTAAAAATTTATAAAAGTTGAAAACAGATTGATAGTTTTGGGACCCTAGAATTGTGGGCGCTAGGACACAGCCAAAGCGCTTATAAGGTAAGCGCTTTAACTTAGTAACAACCGATATCGCCGAAAATTCGAGCGCCTCTAAGCGATTGGTGGTGAAACTAAATTGTTAATAGGATAAGCAACCTTACAGGGATAAAATTTGATAGTTTATTTATTGAATGAAATCTTCATTTTCAATGTAAAACATACCAATTATTATATATCATTTAACATTATAATTAAAATCAATAAAAGTAAATTTTCTCTTTTATTTTTTCTATTGTAGTTACGCAATTTCTTTTTTTTTATAATGTACTAAACATAAATGTGAACATGTAGCTAGCATAAATTAATATATGCAAGTTATTATGTGGAAATGAAAATTAATTATAAAGAAAACTATAAAAGCAATGTAGCAGATATATCTTTATTAATTATACAATATCAGGCCCAAGTCAAACACTGTAGAAGTAACATCATAAATGTAAAATCTAATACATAAAAAGCATAAATAAACTTATAATAATAAATAAATACGAATAAATTATTGTTCTCAACGTTACACGTGGTAAGGGGAATTACGCTTAAGTACGAATATACAAATTTTAGTACTACCCTTTGTTTAATAGAAAACAATTCCTGTTATAACGTGTAGAAATAATGCTCAATCACATATGCACGAAAATTCGTTACATTTTCCTTATAAAATTCGCTGTATTAGTCAAAAAATAAAGAAAGTCTTCCCAAATAAAAAACTCGCCAATCGTAAAAATTCGCTGTATTAGTCAAAAAATAAAGAAAGTCTTCCCAAATAAAAAACTCGCCAATCTCCTAGTACAACCACCTATCGTTAGGAGCACTGGTGTTCAACGCGACCCAGTATTCCATAGAAGTTGAAACGCTTACCTTATAAGCACTTTGGACACAGCCTAGTTGGCCTATAGGTAAATCCAGCACTAAGAACACAGTCATATCATTTCACTCCAAACCATATTTCTCAAGTATCTCATTTCCACTGCATTCAAATTTTCTTTATGCCTTTCATAACATACCTAGGTCTCACTCCCATACATCAATGTTAGGCTTAATACACTGACGCATAACCATTCTAGCATTCTTAGATGGGAAATATTCTAGGAATGAGAATCTAAGTGCATCCTCAACTTTGAATCCAGCATTTACTTTTCTGACAATCTTATAATCAATAACATAATTGTTTGTAAGATTGCAAACATAAAACAAACATAATTCCTAAATGCATAAACTCATTTACCTGCTCTTTAGTGAGGCAAAAAAATGTAACTGAACTGAATGGATTATCCCATTTAGTCCTGTTATATATATATATATATTTTTACCACAAACAGTTTTATATTTCTTGTATTTATTCTCATCTGTTTTTTTTTTATTGCATATTCATTCAGTCATACAACAATCATTCAAAATTTTATTTATGCAGAGAGGAGAACAATCTTATCAACATGCTGCTAGTTAAAAATTACAATGTCTCATTATCTATATTCATGCCTAACTCACAACAGCTTCATTCATATATATATTCATATACACTTTAACAATCACAGAGTTTTTCACATACATTTGCCTTACTTCTGTTTCAGTTTCAAACTACTCTGACATGTCTTCATTCACTCTTGTGCACAACTATTATCATACATTATTCTCTACTCCAAACAGTCATTCATTCAGACTATGCACCCTCAATACTTCTCATGGCTCAACTATTCATTATCTTTTCAAAATTCATAAATGCACAAAACACTCGTGCTTTTCTGTAGAAGGGAATTCTGTACTCCAATTATCTTTCTGAGCTTTTAGTAATTCATATTGCCAGAATGGCCAGAAATTAGAAGCCAGATTAAGTGTAGTGCTTAAGGTTATCTTGGATCCTGAAAGGGGAAATCTCTCACTAGACTAAATCATTGAATTAATCAGCACATGATGAATTTTTAATAAATTTTAAAACTCAAAAAATAAATATTTGACTTTCAAACAATAGATAGACAAATCAAAAAAAAAATTACATTTTTTCTTTTCAGATTTTCATTAAATTTAGTATAAAAATTTTTAAGATAATTATGATTTATAAAATCACAAATTGTAATTTATTAAATTGGCTCTTAATCAAAATAATATCTCTTCAGGAAGAAAAACTCAGCATCAATATTTTCGTGTTAGTCCAAAAGATACAGAGACAGTAGAAGGACAAAATGTTGAATTACATTGCCTTATAGGTAATCAGGCTGGATCAGTACAGTGGAGTAAAGATGGATTTTTACTTGGTAAGGTACATTGTTATTTTGTTGAATCATGTAATCCAATACAAATTTTTTGTTAAAAACCATTTGTATCTTTTAATGTTTCTTTGGTATTCGATAATATATATAAAGTTAATCACAAACTTGCATTTTTTTCAGAAAACCTCTTTTCATCTAAAACATAAAAGATATACAATCAAATATATCCAATATATAAAAAAATAAATACTATAATAAGAAATTAGGATATTTGTTATAATTTAGATGAGACTACGTATTTAATGATTTAAGAAAATAATGCAGTAACTTTAAACTAAATAGTCAATTTTAAATCTATTTTCATTATTTGTTATTTATTTTATTTTATATTCATTATTTATTTTAAATACACTGACGGAAAAAAAAATCCCAACACCAAGAAAGACTTGTGTTAGATAAACAAAATTTCGTAGGCGTGTTTATACATCTGAAAGATGACATCGATTCAAATTTCGCGCTTTTCGCATAAGTGTGGCGCTAGTAGCTCCACTCGGAATTTGCAAATCAGGTTTGCTTTAAATGC
>AYEL01087446.1:0-35446 GCA_000484575.1 Olivierus martensii | reverse complement strand
TGTGTGGAAATAATACAGAAAGGAAATAAATATAACAGTAATATTAGAAGAAAGCATGTTTAACACCACCTTCACTAACACTTTTAACTTTTTTGGGAGCCATAATAAGGGATAAATTTAATTAAATAAAGAAAAAAACTAAAATATAAACACTTGGAACTTTACTGTACCCATGTGAGCTGGGCGAACTGGATTGTTGCTGGGGGGCGAGGCTGTGTGCAGGGTTTTGTGCGCTCCATGCGCTCGTGCGTGTGTTCGTTAACCGAAGCATCGTTCGTAAAGCGAAGCAAAATTTGTTCGCAAAGAATGTTCGTGAACCGAGATGTTCGTGATCCGAGGTATCACTGTACTTGCAATTATTATATTTTTAGATTTTTTATTAAATAATAATGATTTTCTAAACATGGATTCATTTGAATGCTTATTGAAATGATTTATCATACCTATTTTACTATAGACCCTCAATCTATTGATTTTGAAAGCAAAAAGAATTTTCTTATTCATTAAGAATTTTTATAAATTCTATTCAATAAAATTTAAATTTCATTTATGTTTAATTTTAACAAGTAATAAGTATTGAATTTTGTTGAATCTCTTCATTTTATAACTATTACTAAAGAATAATATGATTATGATCTATCCAGCATGTGAATTTTAACCAGAGATAATTTAGAAATAGTATATATTTAATTTTTTTTTCCAAACTTTCAATTATTATTTTTACATTTTATATCAATATATCACATGAATAATTAAAAATATTTAATATATTTTAAAGGTAATTTGGCTAAGAAATTAATACATATGAATAATAAAATTATTTATTACTTTTAATTTTAAAATTTTAATTATTTAATGGGAATAAAATAAAGAATTTATTATTTGAACTTTAAATTTTTATTGCATATTATATTTCTTTATATGTTATTTATTTAATATGTCCATATACAGGTATCCTCCTATAACACGATTTGAAAATTGGGAAACCCTCATATAACACAGTACTTTTACAACACTGTTTTTACTTAACACATTTAGAAAATTATTTTACTCTCTACAACACAAAACATTTTCATTAATTTTTGTAAATCCACACTAGGGGGACACACAATACACTCATAAAATGCCATCATTGGGAAATACTTTACTAAAATTAGTCATAAATGCAATTTCACTAGTTGGCCGTGAGAGAGACGCTATGCAGTCTGTTTGATTTCGATTTAAAATTGAATTAATTGGCGACCAGTGAGTATTTTGTGTTTGAAACATTCAGTTCTTGGATAAAAACTAAGTTTTTATTCCTCAATAGAGGAGTGTGAAAGAGAAGAAAAACTTTTTTATTCATAAATTTTTTTTGGGTATATGTTTAAGGAATTCTAGTGGGTTAGATTAAAAATTTTTTAAAGAGAGCAGAAGATATACAACCTTTAAATGCACAAAAAGGTTCAGAAAGTGAAGTTGATATTGTTAAAGAAAAAAACATTCACATTTTAACAAAATAGTGGTAAGGGAGATATAATTTTAAATGAATGTTATATGGGCTGTATACTTTTTCCCTTTTGTTTTATTTATATTGTTTTTTAGGGTCTTACGCTATTATTTTTTTCTTTCTTTATGTTTCGTGTTATTAATATTCTTAATAAAACTTAACTTTCTTTAATTCCACATAAGAAAGTTATTTGTTTTTAATTGGTTTTGGAATGTGTATCATCTTTTTGTATTGGCTCCAGGTTTCATATAACACAGTTTCACACAACATGGTGTTTTTCAGGAACCTATCTACCTTGTTATAGGGGGAATACCTGTATTGATATGTAATTTTTTGGAAAAAAATATTTATTTTATTAAAAGGATATTAATGATATATTCTTTTATAACAACAGCAGGATCACCTGACATCTCGGCTGCTGTGTATAATAAAAATCATGCACAGCTGGCTAAGGTAAGAATGCTGTCAAATTGTTTTAATAAATTGATTTGGAATAATTTATTTTTCTAATTTAAAAAAAATGATAATTTTAATTTTAGTCTTATGAGAAGCCTGGATTTCATGCTGGAACTCCACCACCCTTCAATCTTGCTGGTAGTCAGACAACGGGTCCTCTTGGTGTATCTTCAGCTCCATATGCTGCCACTCCATTCATTCCGGTTCTGGCTCATGGACAACATCATTCCACTTTGCTTCATCACCATCTTCAGCAAGATCCTGGCCATCCTCCAACCGGACCACAAAGAAACACACTCAGTCAGCAGAAGGGACCTGGTGGCAATAAGCAAAACTTTGCATATTGGAGCAGTAATTGAATATTTCTTACTTGCACCCAGACACTACAAGTTGGTGATCACATACATTTGTCAGCAAGTATTGGTATTGTGTTTATTGAAGGCAGTATGTACCATTTTTAGTATCTGTCAGGAGTTTATTGGTGCTTTTCATTATACATTGTGGTGTCTGGTGAGGGTTTGAATTTTTTGCTGTGAATGTAAGCATCGTGAAAAGAATATGTTGCCCTTATTTCTATATGCTAGCCAAGTTATTATATCGAAAAATGTGTATTAGGAACATTAACTGTGTGAAAATATTTTGTGTGGTACAGGACCATCATGTAACTGTGATTTTTATTTTGAATGACAACATGTAATAACACATCCACTTTGTATATTTATTTGGGTATTTTTACATCTAAATTGTTATCTTGTTAATAACATTAGCATACTTTACTATCTTCAAACCTTTTGCGTGTAGCAAGTAGCACAACAAAATGTAATGATATTAAAAAAAGTTAAAACTTTACTGTGGGTGTGGAGAAAATACAGTTCTGTATTTTATATGACAGAATTAAACACTATTAATTGAATCCCCCCATTTTCCACGAAAAAAGATTCCATGCTTTATTCAATGTGTGTTGTGCTGTGCACATATACAAATTATTGGAATTAATGTATTAGTGGAATTACACCTTACCTAGAATTAGTTTTTTTTGACATATTACCTTATTATCTGGATATTTTCCCATAGCATGAAAGATATGTGTGTCGTTCGTCATGCTTTTTTCTTTGCAATTATCATGTACAGATTATGTATTTGTTTTATTTTTCTCTGTTCTTAACGGAGTTCCTATTCAAACTGTAAATTAACAGTTAACAGTTTGATATTGGTAATTTTTGTACCTTTCCCATCATATCACTTTCTGATAGCACATTTTTTAAAAAATGTGCTCATTTCTGCAGATTATGATGTACATATATACATATATATATATAGCCAGACAAGTGGTGTTTGGTAATATTCTTACATGTGACTTATATAATGTCCTTAAAATATGTTCCCTAATAAACTGCCTTGGTACTCTTCTGATGACGACTGTTAATACACTAGCGCGCTCTAACGGGTATTTACTTTTCCCATAGCTATGGTCCTGGAACATCTTATAACCAAAGATAATTCTTCTACCAATGTTACAGATGTTTTTTCTTGAAGAGTGCAGTTCAATTCCAAAGATTCTGAAGTGATATAAGAAAGTAAATGAATTCTGTGTTATTTGTAGAATTTACAAAAAAAGATATTTACAAAATTGTGAAAGGTTTTGCATCACTTAAAATGCAATTTTATATAGAAAAAAGTAATTTAGTTGTAATGTAAAAATTTCAGAAAATAAATATATATATTATACTCTGTGTATATATATATTTATGAAATTGCATTATATATTATAAATTATGATTTTTATAAAAGATCTAAAAACCAATTCCATCTATTTGTTTGAAGAAAAGATGTCTGTCAAGCATCTACAATTCAATACTGTGTGATTACTAAACTAGTTTTTACAATTATTATTCCTAAAGCTAGGAATATAATATATTATGTTGTTTAATTGTTTATCTAAATAAAACATGCTTTTTAAATTTACAGATATTAGACTTTTAAACAAATGTGAATAGAAATTTTGTATTTGTAAGAACTTTCTCTCTTTAATAATAAAAATTTATATGTTTAACAATTTTGTTCTAAATCTGATAGCTATAAAGTAATAATTTTAACAAAATATAATACATTGGTTATTACATATTTTGAATATCATCCAATGGACATATGATTTTAAGATAAAAATTTTATTAAAGATACATATCATTGCTTTTGAAAAATCAAAATATTAGGTGATGCAAAACTTTTCACATGTATATTCAAGAACAATTTTAAATCACATTTTAAAATTTCATAATGATTTTAAATGAATTAACAATAATCATGATTATAATAATTTATATTAATATTCTTCAAAACAGAATTTGCATTACAAAAACATTCAGATATAATCATAGCATCAGTTTTTAAGTATATTAATTACCATTTCATTTTATAGATATTTATGCTTCTTGAATCATGAAATAATATAAAGTTCATCCAATAGAATGTATTAGTCTAATAGAATAAACAAAAATTTATAAATATATCTAAAGGAAAATCAAGACAAAATGCATATTTACTTAATAATGACTAAATTTAATTAAAAACAATTTTAATTTATTTATTTCAAAAAATTAAAATGATCATATTTATATGCTAATTGAGAAATAATTACATTAAGAGAAAATAAATTTTACTCTTAATATAATTACAGTTGGACCTCCATATATCGAAATTGAAGGTGTCTTAGAAAAATTTCGATATATAGAAACTTTGTTATATAGAAACCTGAATTTTGTCTAATGCAGTATAGTAGTTAAGTGATATTTTGTCCGTATCACCTTTTTCGCAGCCCCAGACGGTGGCGATGGTGGCTCACAGTTTGTAAAACTCCAACTTAAAAACGGCAGTGATAATGGCTCACAGTTTGTAAAACTCCAACTTAAATGATTTGAAAAAAGTTTAGAAAAAATATGCAAATAAATTTTTCTAATGTTTAAAAATATATATACAGTATATTAATGTATTAAAAGTCTACTGCAAGTAATAGATAAATGAAAAATAAGATGGACAAAATACAGTATATTAATGTGTTAAAAGTCTACTGCATGTAATAATAGATAAATGAAAAATAAGATGGACAAAACAAGCATTTATTAAACAAAATAAATTAGAATAATTTAGAATATTGTATTTAATTATCAGATGTAAAGTAATTTTGAATATCCTGCTGAAGTAATTTCAATGCAGATTCCTCATAAAAATGTTCGCATTTATTGTGTGACTCAAAAATATTGTCAGGCATATTTTCTGCAAATTGGCGAATCATTTTAAATGCAGCCATTATTTCTTTTTTAAACTTCTATTTCATCTGCCTCATTGTCTTTATCTTGATTTTTTCACTATCTTTTATTGAACTTAAAATGTCATCATCTGTCAGATATTATGCTATGATAACGTCTTCATCCGTGAACTTAAAATGTCATCATCTGT
This sequence comes from Olivierus martensii, assembly GCA_000484575.1. NCBI lineage: Eukaryota > Metazoa > Arthropoda > Arachnida > Scorpiones > Buthidae > Olivierus > Olivierus martensii. The sequence goes on along the minus strand of AYEL01087446.1, from coordinate 30,045 downwards.
CAGATATTCTGCTACGATAACATCTTCATCCACGTTTAACCCGGCGCAGGTTAAATGAAAGTCATTTATTGTACCTGTTGACTGTAACTGGTTCCAACATTCCTCAATGTGTGACAGTACATTAACTTCTTTCACAACAGACTTTTCAGAGAAGCCAGCTTTTATGAAGCAATTCTGTATTGTTATTTCTGCTACGTCATTTTGCCACACTTTTGCTAATTCTGATATACAAACTCTGAGATTAAGCACATTGTCAATAGGTTGATCGTTTTCAAGTACAAAAATTAGTTTCTTGAGAATCTGTTTTCGATAATGCATTTTAAGATTTTTTTATTACGCCTTGATCCATTGGTTGTAATTTTGACGTGTTTGGAGGAAAAAATACCCAATTCACATTTGTTAATTTTTTTGTTATAGAAAATTTAATGTAATCCGATCCATTTTTATTATGTAAACAAAGTATCATATTTCAAAATCATCGTAAATATTTTGCTGTTGGTCAATCTCTGTAATATTATTATTTTTCTGACAGTAGACGGTGTGTTCTAGATAAATCAAGGGTAAAATGTCATTTCTGGGTAGAGTGATAGAGTGGGCGTGTCACTAAACGGAGTTCAAAGTTTTATTACCCTTTTATTTAAACAAACGAAAAGCTAACTTTAAGTCTCTTTATCTCAAAACTTTTTAACTATATAGAAGAATTTTTAAATGATTTGAAGAAATAAATATGTTTTTATGAAAAAAGCGTAAAATTGCAGTCCAAAATTCATAAATTAATAATTTATTAATTTTTTTATAAGTTGATGTTTAATATGCAAATTTATCAGATGTCTTATTTAAAATTATTTTGGGTTTTCATAACATAAAATAAACTCAATCTTTGATGTTTTTCTATTAGAAAAGACTCTTTCCAAAGTGAAAAATCACATTTTATGGTGTTTCTATCAGTGTAGGAACCAGGCGCTTACGTCATTTTTGGTAATTAGATATACGTCTATCTTAGAGATTATTTGTTGAATTATTGAGACGATTCTTCTTCCTTTTTTTTTTTTATTTATTCATACTAATCTTATTCAAACTTTAGCATATTAGTGATATATATATATATATATATTTTGAATTATTGAGACGATTCTTCTTCCTTTTTTTTTTTTATTTATTCATACTAATCTTATTTAAACTTTAGCATATTAGTGATATATATATATATATATATTTGAAATTCTTAAAGAAATTTGTCTGCAAAACCTAAAAGTCACTGTATTGATGTGTCGCCGGTGCGTGACGGCGCTGTAGAAATTAATTGTTCAAAATAGATTTCAATGAAAATAACTTTTAATAAGAAGTTATTCTCATATTTTTTAATTTATCTTTTGAGACACCTGCATGTAATGCAACTCTTTGTTTGTTCATATATTTTCTATTGTTTATTATTCTTTCTTTATGTTGTGGAGACAAGGTTCTCCAGGCCAGCTAATACGATATTTTTATCGTTTGTTTTACTTTTAAGGTGCCACTTCATTCAAATTCCTTTCGTAATTTTCGATGAGGTGGGGAATTTACAGTCTTTAATCTCTAAACTACACAGTCTTTAGTTCGTATCAAAATTTAGAGATGCACACACAGGAAATGTCTGGAACAAGAAGTCTTATATATGGAACAGATGGCTTGTTATCCTCCTACAGGAAAGGTGTAAACTCAACGAACTAAGGCGAAATCAAAGAAAATGTCTCAACATCAGTTAACTACTAGAAAAAATGGATGAGGGAGAAAGCAGCAATCGGGATATGGAATGAGAATGGCAGTCGTGAATGCACAAAACTAGAAATTGGAACAAGTGTTGGAGAACAAGCAAGCCTTGATTGAGGGCCCATCGGCTCTTAAATATCCGTAACCCTTTTTGACCCTTATTCCTGGCCAAGAACAAGTTGTTTATTTGTCGAAAATATTCGCCAAGAAGGTGTCCGATTCGCGACTATCTGGCGGATACCTAATATAAACATTCTCAGCGATTTATTGTTTTGTGGACAAAGTTCGCAAGCTGATCGAAATACCATCTACAATGTCGTCATATTGATAGATATCAAGGAAGTGGAACAATTTAAACAACAAAAAAAGTTAAAAAAAATTTAGTCCTGATTTTATTAAACAAGCTTTTGCTTTTTTTTTTTTTTTTTTTTTGTGTATTTCATTTCTCCCTTGATTGACCAATATTTGACCGACGGAGGAGGATAAATTTACGTATAATTCAAACTCTGGTACCTCACACATGTACTATCAATAAATCACACTGCTCCCCCAACAAACATAAACAAAATGCACTTGTTACAACAGTAGTTTGGATTGTTAGTTGCTTACTGACATTTTCTCTTCAACATCTGAAGAAACAACATCAGAGCTTTCTGAAAACCATGGAGTACATGCTCTTCTATCCCTTAGACTTAAAAGATAAAGAAGATATGCTAGATGATGATGTAGCATCACATGCATCATCAGAAGGAGGCGATTGTATAGAAGAAAGATCTGAAGATTCTGCTTTGGAGCAGGACATTTCATCGGAGGCTGAATGTGAGTTTGATTTTGATAATGATTTCTATTTAGGAAAAAACAATGAAACTAAATGGAGTATACACGAACCTCCAACTAATGTTAGAACTAGAAGCATAAATATTGTAAGTCATCTACCAGGGCCAATTAATGCAGGTCGTTTAGCAAAAACTGTATTGGATTGTTGGGCATTATTTTTTAATGATAATATGTTGCATTGCATCGTAGAAAACACCAATAAATTCATACTTGAAAAACAAGAAAGTGGTCTTACTGTTTATCGCTCAAAATTAATTAATCTAACAGAAATTAAAGCATTTTTGGATATATTGTATTTAACTGGAGTGCACAAAGCAAATAGATTAAACACGGCAGATATTTGGAATGGAGACGGTACAGGTTTAGAATTAATAAGGATTGTTATACCTGAAACTCGGTTCAAATTTTTACTGAGACACATCCGTTTCGATGACAAAAATACCAGAGAGGAAAGAATGCTACCAGATAGATTAGCTTCTATAAGAGAAATTTTTAACACCATTGTAAATAATTGCCATACAAATTATAGCATTTCCCCAGTATGCAACCATAGATGAAATGCTATTAGGTTTTAGGGGTGGATGCTCTTTTTGGCAGTATATCCCATCTAAGCCAAGTAAATATGGACTAAAAGTGTATGCTCTGTTTGATTCCCGAATGTTTTATATATCTCTTTTAGAAGTATATGTCAGGGATCAACCAGAAGGACCATACAAATTAAATAATTCTCCTTCTTCAATGGTACAGCAGATTGCCAATACATAAAAGGTAGTAACAGGAATGTTACTATGATAATTGATAATTGGTTTACCAGTTATAGTTTGGCATGCGACTTATTAAAATCGAAACTAACTATTGTAGGAACACTTCGAAAAAATAAAAGAGAAATACTGCCACAATTTCTTCATCTGAAAAGGAAAGTTTATAGCAGCCTATTTGGTTTTCAGAAAACCTGTACTTTGCTCTCTTATGTTTCAAAAAAGCAAAAGAATGTAATACTCCTATCGACATTTCATCACGATGCCACAATTGATAGGACCACAGAAAAATCATTGCTAGAAATGATAAAAAAATTTTACAATTTAACTAAAGGAGGAGTTGACATGGTAGATGAAATGTGTTCCTCATATAACTGTTCTAGAAATTCTCGAAGATGGCCAATGATTTTGTTTTATGCTTTATTTAATATTGCTGGCATAAATGCTTAAGTAATTTATTTCGTAAACAACAATCCATCTGGTTACCATTTGGCCATCCGACCACCTGTACATGAGTTTGAATAATGCCAGCAGTAAGAAAAAAGTGAAACACTATTTTTAGAGAAGCTCAGGGTTGAAAATCTTTTAAATTATAATTTAATCATTTTAAATTTGAAACAATAATTAAAAAAATTTCTTTTAAGGAAATAGTACAAATATTAAATACAAATATCGTGAAATTACAAAAGGTGTTGAGTTGATTAACTCACAAAACAATTTTATTTGAGTTTGAATGTATTTTGCAACCGATTTCCTATGCAATGACGTTTATTCTGGTTAACGGTTAATCAAATCTATTTTTTAAGAAATATGACACTTTAATGACATCTACAGTTCACAATATGAATTATTATTTATTATTTTTCTAGAAATTACATAAATTATATTGCTGAGATATGGAATAGATTTGATATTTTTTGTCTTCATTTTATTTATCGATAAAATTTTTGGCATTATAGCTACTAGTTGGAGGGCCCCATTAAATAATTCCGAGGGCCGCAGTTTGCCCACCCCTGATCTGAAAAATTTTTGGCATTATAGCTACTAGTTGGAGGGCCCCATTAAATAATTCCGAGGGCCGCATGCGGCCCGCGGGCCGCAGTTTGCCCACCCCTGATCTGGAATAAGTAGTTGTCAAGAATTTTTGAAAACGTTAGCTTTAAAATTAATGTATGAACATCTAGGAGAAAGAATTGAAAGCAAGTATCTACCAAAAGAACTCGGAGTTTCTGCAAGAAAGCATCATCAAGCTATTGAAGAAATATCTACAAAAGAAATGTCAGTACAAGTATCTAAACCAGGGGTGTCAAACTGGCGGCCCGCAGGCCGCATCAGGCCCTCGACGTGATTTTTTGTGGCCCTCAACTCTCTTAGCTAAAATGAAAATCAGAAAAATATGAGATAATAGGAAGTAATTGTCACTCGTAGCTATGTCATATATGATACACTAGTTTGATTTTAATGAAATGTAATTGCATGAGTTTTTTTTTTATTGACCTTATCGGACATATATGTACAGATGACACTAATCTTTCAGATCGGTGACACACACTAAGTGCTTTCTTGCAAGGACTATGTTGTTTTGTATGAAAACGTTATGTCAGAATAAAAAAAAAATTTCTTACTTGCTAAAGAGCTGTATTGAACTATAAAAGGCACTATTTATTATTTAAGAGGAAAAATTATAATAAATATTATTCTCTAATAAATGATATAGTAAATTTGCTAATAAGAAATAATTTGTATGCTAATTTGAATAAATATAATAAATATAGTATATGAGATTTTATTATATGACAAGAAGTTAAATTATATGTTTTAATTATTTTATTTTAGACATTAACTACAGAAATGATAGTTCTTGGCTGTATTGAAGCTGTTAGAGAATATGAACTGAAAGTTATTTTTCCTGGAGGTTCTACTGGCACTGTTTCGATTGCAAATGTTAATAGTCATTATAGCAATATATTAAAAAAATATACTGATGATCCAAAAAATATGGAAGATGTAAGTATAAGATAAAATTAATTTTTGTTATTATAATAAATATTTATTCTTTATTTTAATATAGTTCAGTTTAAAAATATAAAATAACAATCTGCATTATATTATATTATATTTTTACAATTGGTTAGCCCTGGTCACTATGTGCCCAAATACACCAAAACTGAAATTTGTTTCTTATCTGTCAAATTTGAGATTTTTCATTTATTTAGCATAACCTTGTATATAATGCTTTTGGTTTTTTTTTTCTCCAGACTAAACTTAGAAATTTTCTTTACATGAAATTGGCAACTAACAAACTATCAATTTACTTTTTCAGTTATTTAGATAAAACTTATAATTTTTATCTTAAAATGAAAAATTATAATTTCTGAAATGAATAAAATATTATTGTAAAATAAAAAATTATAATTTCTGAAATGAATAAAATATTATTTAAATGCAACATTTATGTAGCCTTGATAAGCAGAATGCAAACTGAACTCTTGAGCCGCGGAACAGTCACCATTTTTCATTCGAAAAAGACAGAAATTGAAGTCAAATAACAAAAATAGTATGCAAACATAAATAGGAAGTAAACTATGATAATTTAAAGCAAAATTTATAAAAAGACATTTAATGGAAAGTAAACTATGATAATTTAAAGCAAAATTTATAATGAGATTGGGATTTGTTTAAAGCAAAATTTATAATAAGATTGGGATTTAGTTTTCTAAAAGACATGATTAAAGATTCAAAGCGAGAGAAAATAGTAATGGCCACACTTCTGGTGCAGGAGTTCGCACATGCGCAGAAACATGGACTCCACATGCTTATTCCTTTATTATATATGATTTTTTTAATGCTTTACTATTTTGGTAAAATTATTTAGTGTTTAATTTTTATCTGAATTTTTAACATGATCAGTGATCTATTAAACTTATTATTGCTGCCCCCTTATAAATTTCAACTCCATACCCTTATCAATTCAGTGATCTATTAAACTTATTATTGCTGCCCCCTTATAAATTTCAACTCCATACCCTTATCATAGAGAGAGGCAACCAGAGATAGAAATTCAAGTTTGGGCTCCTTTCCCTGGTTAAATGACTCTAGTACTACTCAAATTAATGTATAAGATATGCTGATTGTTGAGTGATATGATATGATAAAAGATTAGGTATCGTGAACAATCCCTTTGAGGCATTAAGTCACTATGCATTTTGTACATAGTGACTTAATGCCCCCTAGGTCCCCCTAGGTAAATGCTCACCTACATGTTTATTCACAACATTCTTTGAGCCATTTTGGCAACATCGAAATATGAAATGCATGATAGTATTTAAGTAATCCTATTAGTTTATTGGTCTCTGCTTTTGTGATCAATTAGCTTATACCTTATTGTACCACCTTATTTCTTTAATGTTAACATTCTAAGGCCCTTCCATCTGTATTTTAACTAGTTAATTGTTTATTCATTTTTATCCTATTTTGTTTTATTCCAGTTGAACAAAATTAAATCTGTTAAGGTGTATTTTGCTTATTGTTCCCGTTAAAACTGTATAAAATGATCATTTTTTTTAAATTTTTGTGTGCTTTGAGAATGTTTATAATCTTTTTACCTTCATATTGTAAGGTTATCATTAAATTATATACACATCAGTAGAAAACAGTATATTATTATTATTATCATTTAATATTTTCCAGTCTTATTATTTTATGAAATGAAAAGGTAGGCACATACTGAAAACTCACTAATTTGTAAATGTTGATAAATAAAAATGTTATAGTATTAATAGATAAATACAGAGTATATGTTTTGGAATTTTTGGAAATGTATTATTTTGTGAAACATGCATAATATTAGATTTCTTATTATAATGACATAAATAGAAATTCCAAGAAAAATTACAAAGTTTGCATAAAATTTATGTATAGAAACTTCATTTTTCAAGTTTAATTTTTTTCCAAAGGAGTTAACTAGATTAAAAATCTGATGTCAATTTATAAATCTTCAAAATATAAAAGATGCTTAAAAAACCATTAGCTTTTAGTTCCACAAAGTAGAAATCTTTCTTTTTATTACAATAATGAGATATTTAAAGGAGATGATGATAGTCTTTTAATTTCTTGTTAATAGTCATTTGATGATCTTGATTTCTTTTAATGAACAAATTATATTGAATAGAATGAATATAAATCAACTGAAAAAATTTGAAAAAAATCAAATATAACTTTATAAGATTGGAAATTATAAAAAAAAAAAGATGAACAGAAAGATTGAGTTATGTATTGAATATATAATATGAATGAACTTAGTGTATTGAATATATATTGAATTGTGTGAATATGTATTGAACTTAGTGTATTGAATATATACATGTATGGAGAAACTAGTGAAATGGAGTATTGAATTTGAAATCAGCTCTATAAAGAACTAGAATATTCTGTAATTTAAAAAAAGATATCAAATGCATATAATTTGATTATTTTCCATATATTCTAATTGAAATTTTATTTTTCTGATAAGTGAGAAAATTGTTAGAAGCTGATCTGATGATAAAATATAATAATTAAGTAAATGAATAAAATATATATATATATATGGAATATTAAGATTTCAACATTAAGAAAAAAATGGATATTTGGATATTAAAGAATAAATAGATAAAATATAATGGAAAATGAAAAATTTATCATCAAAATTTTTTCTAAGAAATATTAAAAACAAAAGTTTAAATAGAAAAATTTCATTGGAAACTAGTATAATTAATATATATATATATTAGTGTTTTCTGGCGAGAATTCCTTCCCGCCCATTCCTGGGAATTTTTTTCGTTTCCTGTTCCCGAATCCCGACAAAATTTTCTTGGGAAAATCGGCTCCTAGAATCCAGTAATCCCTACAATGGGAAATAAAAGTATTACTCACCAATATATACAGTATTTTAGAAATTTTTCTATTTATTGTTATCTAAAGTTATATTGTGTTACAATATTACATGCCGCTAAAAATTCACACACAACACCAGAATCAAATAGCATATAACTAGCTAATTTTAGCTCTTGTAAATCCAGCATATTTGATCGAGAAGAACAGAAAACAGTTTGTGTTTACACAGAAAAATATTTATTTTCACAACCCAAGATTTGATTACAAAGTCATCTTCGGGTGAACTAACTAATGAAATCTAAGCTAGCTTTCCTTAATGTGACATTATAGTCAAATCCTGGGCTATGAAAATAAATATTTCTCCGCAGTAAACACAAACTATTTCTGTTTTCCATGATAAATAGTTTTCATAAAGTAAATGCCGATATTACCACCCACATTCGATCAGTTTATTTGAGGCTGACGATTGCGATATATGTTAATACATTGTGTGATATATGCAATATCTCCACTGTATACTATAAGTTTGGTTAAATAAAGTTTGCATTAATTACATTTATATTTTAAAAAACCTGAAATGTAACAGAAATCTACTCAAAATGATACCGTATGATTCTTGTTTAGCTCTCATGGCAAGATATGCACTAGTTATGAAATTCTGGTCTATCTCCATTTAGGAAATTTTATTTACTCGTTTTTTGCATCAATCTTTTATATATAGAAGTGTCTCGAAACCTCTGAAATATTGCACTAGTCCACAAACTTCGTTTGCCCCACCTTCACTATGGCTTTTATTAATATTTAATGTTTTATCCATTATTACAGATGATCAACAAAAATTAATTAAAAAAGATTATTTCGAGAATTATCAGGAAATACGATTTCCTATTCTCGATTCCCAAAGGTTCCAAAATGTCGGGAATTTGGAAACAGTAATATATATATATATATATATATTGATATGGAATATGAATAAAAAATATCATCACTAAATTTGGACAAGGAATGATTACAAGCAATTATATTTGAATGAAGAATATCAAATAAAAAGCTAGTCAGGAAGAATCATTGCTTTTTATAAATTCAAAGAAATAAACTCAATTTTTTTGAATTTCTTAGAGAAAAATCTGTTTCATCTAATTGAAGAAAATGAAGATTAATTTGACAAAAATTAACAGCAGAAAACATAGGAATGCAGAGGCAATATAGTAAAACATCAATAAAATTAAAAAAATATATAAGATTAAATGTTCCTAACAAAGAAATTAACTGTGCACAGTAAAAAATATAGAAACTGCATCATAAAAACTACAAAGCAGTTGTTATACAAAAAGATGATAAAATAAAATCTTTAAACTAATAAATCTTTGATTCCTTACATTCAACATAAGTATTTATTAAAAATAAAGAAACTAAAATAGAATTAGATAATGATAACATTTAATATAGATATCAAAATAATTATCAAATCTGTTATTAGATATGACATTGAAACAAACTTTAAAAACAAATTGTTTAATTAAATTTGGAAAAATTGATAACATTTAATATAGATATCAAAATAATTATCAAATCTGTTATTAGATATGACATTTTTTCCAAATTTAATTAAACAATTTGTTTTTAAAGTTTGTTTCAGTGTGTTCTTTAAAACTGAGAAAACATTTAAGGAAGATAAAAATTATTTAAAAACAAGCAAATATGTTGATAGTTGCACTATAAAAACAATTATTTTTGCCCAGAACTCTCTCAGTGAGTTGGAATATAAGAATTTAAAAATGATTTTTGTTCAGAAAGGATAAAAACAATGTTATGAAAATGCATAACAAATTATAGGTTCATCAATCTTCTACAAGTCATTCATGATATAAAAATAAAAGATTAGATTGCATAATGTATCTCACTGTTCAGTATCATATAAATTGATTTCAATATCATAAATTAGGTGTTCTCAACAGATACTGTTTGTTGAAGAAAATTCTTGCATATTTAAAATTTCTATTATCTTTCAAAAAAAAAAAAAATATGATATATTGATTTGAATAATCATTTGCATGTAGTGTATATTATTGTTTACTCCAAATGATTTCAATTTTGTAAATTTTTAAAAATAAATTACTATTTCAGTAAACTTGTATTGTGTATTGCATTGTAAAAAGGTTGAAAAAATTAACCTGCAAATCATAATATTTGTGATTTTTGAGTGAATTAATGTGAAATTCCCTTATGACTTCATAGATTATGATTTGATTTATTTGGTTCATAAGTTATTCATATTAAGATAAAGAATGATACTACAATGCAAGTTATAAGAAAAGTATAATCACAGTTCTTTTATCTGACAATATTGAGAAAAAAAGAAAATATAATAATGAATTTTAAATATTTTCTTGATAGTTATTCAAGAAAGCATTATACAGTATATCTGTAGATTGAGATTTAAAAATTATTGAAATAAATTTCTTAAATATTTATCATTTTTTGGTGGAAATAAACAATCAAATCACATGATTGATAGAACATATAGCATTTGCAAGAATAAATTGGATTGAAAATAATTTGCTAAAAATATTAACTGCAGTAATTTTATGCAAAAAACAGTATTTATGCTAATTCTAAACAAAGAAAGATGACAATTGCATATCTTTGATATCAGTTGTCTATAGATATGAAAATAAATTCTGATGGAGAACACACAGAACAGTGGGCAAATAATGACTTTGAATATATAAATAACAACTCTATTCTAATCTTTCACTGTCAAATGATCTATTGTTTATGCTGTTTTGACAATAATTTTAAGATTATTCCTGACTTAATACAGTATATCTGGATAAATAGGAACTTGAAATATTACTTAGTATAATGAGGTACAGACAATAAATTTAAAAAGGATTTCACATTAATATGAAATTAAATGGGAATTTTATCTCCATAATATTTTCTATTCTAGGAATTATTAACCATCTAAATTATGTGAAGGAGGCTCTTATGATAATAGTACACAATTACAGTAAGACCCCGCTTAACGCTGTTTCGATATAACGCGGTTTTTTCCCGAATTCTATATTTTTATTGATTCACTTTGGTCTGGATTTTCAAACCGTTATTCTTACATAAATCCGAAATCGCAGGAATTTGCTATATTGATACTCCCGTCTCACAATGCGTTTGATATAAGTGGAGTACTTATGAAGTCTTCTGCGATCAGAGTTCATATTTATGATCGGTCATCAATGTTATTTTACAGTAATAAAAATAACAATTATCCCATTTTATTTTTAACCTGAATGCCACTTTAAATTATAGTTCCTTGAAGTTAGAACATTTTTCTTTCATCAATATTTTTTCGTTGTTTATATCAGTACTATAGTTTACTAATCTGATTACTGCTTTTTGTTCTTAAAACTTTTTATTTTCTAATTTTAAGTTAAAACGTTTTTTCTTTTATCAATATTTATTTTTTCGTTGTCTATAGTTTACTGCAGTCCGCGGGCCGGAGGTTGCCCACCCCTAGTTTATAGTTTACTGCAATCTATCTGCTTTTTGTTTTTAAAAAACTTTTTTATTTTCTAATTTTAAGGTATTTTCATGAATGATCTTTCATCAATACTTTTCGTTGTTTATAGTTTACTGCAATCTGATTAATGCTTTTTGTTCTTAAAACTTTTTATTTTCTAATTTTAAGAATTTTTTATGAATACAAATTTATGTTAGCAATAAAAAATGTCTATAGTTAATGTAATATAATAATAAAAATAAATGTTACAAAATAAAAAAATGCTATGTATATATTTTTTATTCGCTGTTCTGTTTCACCTATCCTCATTATTTACATGTTAAAATGACCTTGTTTAACTGTTTCACCTATCCTCATTATTTACGTGTTAAAATAACCTCGTTTAACAGTTTCACCTATCCTCATTATTTACGTGTTAAAATGACCTCGTTTAACGTCACCTATCCTCATTATTTACGTGTTAAAATGACCTCGTTTAACGCTGTCTCATTTAGCGCTTTATTTCCTTGGAACGTATCCCCAGCGTTAAACGGGGTCTTACTGTATTATAAGGTTATTTACTAACTTCATTCTTATCCAATATAAGCTGATTCTGGGTATTTTCAATGATTGATCTTGTAAAAGACTTTTTCGTCATAATTCAGTATGGACATCGTTGATGGGCATGCCTTTCACCGAACCCAGTAGTTCCCAAACTTTCTTTGGGCCAGACTTTTGGAATGAAAATTTGCTGCGCTGTATCCCCAGCGTTAAACGGGGTCTTACTGTATTATAAGGTTATTTACTAACTTCATTCTTGTCCAATATATTGATTCTGGGTATTTTCAATGATTGATCTTGTAAAAGACTCGTCATAATTCAGTATGGACATCGTTGATGGACATGCTTTTCACCGAACCCAGTGGTTCCCAAACTTTCTTTGGGCCAGACTTTTGGAATGAAAATTTGCTGCGCTTTACGATCTTTTGATAATTATCAATAATCTGGAAAATAATACGGGTTTTTATACATACATTTACCATATTATATTTGCTGCGCTTTACGATCTTTTGATAATTATCAATAATCTGGAAAATAATACGGGTTTCTATACATACATTTACCATATTATAAATAAGAACAAATACTAAAATGAATTTCATATTTATTTTTAGCATATTAATATTTTGAAAATGATTCCAAATGCTTATCTTTGAATCTTCCTGTCACATCTACCATCCTCTTGGTCTGCATTAGTATGGCTTACCACATCATTTGGGAACTACTGAGCTAACCAGTTTGATTTAAATGTACAAACACACTAAATGGATACCCTGAGTAGATTCAGGATCAATAAATTGATTGCTTTTCATAACACGCAAATTGGCAGATTCATTACTAAAATTCACTTGTCCTGACATCCTTGGTCCTAATATTCAGACTAGCTGAATATTAAAGCGAATAATATTAAATTGTACTTCAATAACCATGAATCTAAATATCAATTGTGCCTTCAAAGCAATTGTGAAATAGGAATTAAGATTATATAAATACATATACAGATATTTTCTCTAAATTAGTATTAATGGATACAAAAATTACAAAAATAAATTTATACCGGAAAAATTGAAAACTTATGGAAGTGATAATATATGAAATTTGTCCCTCTGCAATACATCCCTTTACCTAAATTTTCAGAGAAGTTAAGAAATGTTTGTAAATTAGACTGAGGCATTATTGATGAGTATTCAAATATTATTCCAAGCAACAAATATTTATTTTGACTTCTAAATTAATTCTGAAAAATTTAACCATTCAATGTATAGTTAAATATATGAGACTCTCGAACTCATCATCATTAACGTTGATTCTTGCCAGTTGGCCTCAATTAATACGAATAATTGGTTCACGAATCTCGCACTATTCGAAGTATTAACTATATGTAAAATATGGTAATTGGTTGCTTTGTGATTCCGGTTAGCTAACCTCACGATGAATAACTACAATACTAACTTACACTAACTGTTTAAGAAAATATTATTTTCATATTTTACATCGTTGTTCATCATCTAAATTAATAACTTAACAGGAATTGCGTCTCATACCATCATTAAACCAACCGCAATCGAAAGCGGAAGTGGAGCACTGCTTTTATGTTGCTTAATCACATCCATTTTTTGCTGTAGCGAATCACTAACCTCTTCTTTTTTTCGTTTCCTGTTTTATCTTTAAAAGTGTTCTTCCTTTTATCTATTTCAGTACTTTTTAAAAAAGAAAATTCTGTACTATACTGTAGTCAATAGCAAAGCTAAATAATACTATATTGTAGTCAATAGCAAAGCTAAATAATAGTACAATAATGTAATAATAGTAAGTTAACAGCAAAAAGCCCATCTTTCTGACATTTCACCCCTTCAAAGCCGTGAGGCAAAAAGCCCATCTTTCTGATGTTTCATCCCTTCAAAATCGTGTGACCAAAAAGCCCATCTTTCTGATGTTTCACCCCTTCAAAATCGTGTGTCCAGAAAAAGTAAAAACCCATCTTTCTGATGTTTCACCCCTTCAAAATCGTGTGACCGTTGGGACTGCTCCTCGTCCGGTTTTACTAACCGAAAATTAACGGTAATTTGCATCTTTCTGATGTTTCACCCCTTCAAAATCGTGTGACCGTTCTTGGCAGCTCCTCGTCCAGTTTTACTAACCGAAAATTAACGGTAATTTGTTAATCATCTTTCTGATATTTCACCCCTTCAAAGCCAAGTGACTGTTCTTGGACTGTCCTCGTCCGGTTTTACTAACCGAAAATTAACGGTAATTTGTTAATTGATCTGGTGTTTCACCCCTTCAAAGCCAAGTGACTGTTCTTGGACTACTATTCTGATGTTTCACCCCTTCAGAGCCAAGTGACTGTTCTTGGACTGCTCCTCAGATGTTTCACCCCTTCAAAATCGTGTGACCCTTTTTGGACTGCTCCTCATGATTTTCACCCCTTCAAAATCGTGTGACCGTTCTTGGACTGCTCCTCGTTCGGTTTTACTAACCGAAAATTAACGGTAATTTGTTAATTGACATCATAGGTTTCACCCCTTCAAAATCGTGTGACCGTTCTTGGACTGCTCTTCGTCTATTACCCCTTCAAAGCCAAGTGACTGTTCTTGGACTGCTCCTCGTCCGGTCGACTAACCGAAAATTAATGGCAAAAAGCCCATCTTTCTGATGTTTCATCCCTTCAAAATCGTGTGACCCGTTCTTGGACTGCTCCTCATCTGATTTCACCCCTTCAAAGCCAAGTGACTGTTCTTGGACTGCTCCTTGTCCATTACCCCTTCAAAGCCAAGTGACTGTTCTTGGACTGCTCCTCGTCCGGTCGTACTAACCGAAAATTAATGGTAATTTGTTAATTGACATCATAAAAGGAGTTTTGTTACTAACCGAAAATTAACGGTAATTTGTTAATTGACATCATAAAAGGAGAGGAAAATCTAAGGTTGTTAATTGACATCATAAAAGGAGCTTTGTTAGTAAGACTGGTCTGTTTGCATTCATAAAAGGAGCTTTGTTAGTAAGACTGATCTGTGTTTACAACTCGATCATAAAAGGAGCTTTGTTAGTAAGACTGATCTGTGTTTACAACTCTTAAAAGGAGCTTTGTTAGTAAGACTGATCTGTGTTTACAACTCGCACAGCTTTGTTAGTAAGACTGGTCTATGCTTACAACTCGCACTAATCGAAATCGCATTATTTAAACTCGCACTAATCAAGGCCTACTTATATATATATATATACACCATGGAAGTGGAATAAAATAATAAAAAACAATTATAAAATTCAATCCTGATTTACTCACTGCAGCTATTGTGAACTGGTTTTTTTGCATTTATTGGGTGAAAATGTGGACCTTGATGATGGGTTTTAAATTTTTTGATTGCTAAAATTTGTTTTAAATTACATTTTTAAGTTACAAAATTTGAAAAGATTGATTTGATTAGTAGAATTTGAATTATTTTTCATTGAATCTTATTGATTCTGCTTTCTATTATATTTTATTAATCTTATTGATTCTGCTTTCTATTATATTTTATTAATCTTATTTCAGTTTTGGGATGAGATAAATTTATTTTTGAAATTTTAAGTAAAACATGAAATATATTTTATTAAGAAAAAAATGACAATATTTTAATAAAATTGTTACTTTTCAATTAATTATATGACTTAACTTACTTAATGAAAATTTGCATAACACTGTTTTCTATTGATAATTTTTAAGATATGAAATACGATATTTTTTAAAATATTTAATTTCTTTATTCATAGCTTATTTCATTCATAAGGCTTTCTGTTATCAAAAAATAACAAATATTTCATTAGATGGCTAAGATTTCATACAAAAAATCTTGTGTTTTCTCTGATCTCATATAACACGGCTAATACAATTCTTCTTCTTCCAATATTGCTCAGAAAATCCAAAAGATTAGACACTCCTGTTATAAACTATCTCAAAAGTTTGAATGTCTGCTATTTTTAAATGGTTGAAATTAGAAGATCAGGGTTAAGAATTAATTGCAGAATGTCACCAAATTTCATGAAAATAGAATAATTATGGTAGTTTAAAAGTTGTAGGAATCATACAGATATATTGACAGATAGCAATTTCATTAGTCTCACATTTTTTAAAAAGTAAGCTAATGATGCTGAAACAGTGAATGATAAGAAAGATTTTCTCAATGCATTACAATGATAGGCTTTTAATAATTGTTATGTAAATAAATGCAAAAACAATTACTAAAATGAAATAAACAATGAAATATTAATTTATATCATCAAAAAACAGCACTAAATGCAGCTAGACTTTCAATTAAGTTTATTTACTGTAAATAAACTTATTTGAAAGTCTAGCTATATTTAGTGCTGTTTTTTGATATTATAAAGTTAAGTTTAAAACAGTCTAAGTGAATTAAATCTTTAATTTATAATAGTATCAAAACTAAAACTATTACAAACTTAATAATCAGGGTTGCAGAGTTAGATGATAAATGATCCAACTCTGATTCCATCTTTTAAAAAAAATCTGACTCTGACTCCCTAAAATTTGCAAGGTCTGACTCCAGGCAGTTTAAAAATCTGACTCCACCCAAAAACCTCAGACTCTGCAACCTAGGGTTGCAGAATTGGATGGCAAATGATCCAACTCACCAGTCAGATGTTACCTTTTAAAAAAAATCCAACTCCAATTCTGAGCAGTTTAAAATTCTGACTCCAACTGATGATGATAATATATATATCCAACTGATAATAACCTTGATAATAATATGATACAAGTTCATAATCAATAAAATATAAACGATAGCAAAGCTAAATAATAATACAGTAATGTTAAACAGTTAACGGCAAAAGTCCATCTTTCTGATGTTTCAGCCTTCAAAGCCAAGTGACTGTACCTGGCTAAATAATAGTACAGTAATGTTAAACAGTTAACGGCAAAAAGCCCATCTTTCTGATGCTTCACCCTTTCAAACTAGTGTGACCGTTCTTGGACTGCTCCTCGTTCGGTTTTACTAACCGAAAATTAACGGTAATTTGTTAATTGACATCATAGGTTTCACCCCTTCAAAATCGTGTGACCGTTCTTGGACTGCTCTTCGTCTATTACCCCTTCAAAGCCAAGTGACTGTTCTTGGACTGCTCCTCGTCCGGTCGTACTAACCGAAAATTAATGGTAATTTGTTAATTGACATCATAAAAGGAGTTTTGTTACTAACCGAAAATTAACGGTAATTTGTTAATTGACATCATAAAAGGAGAGGCCAAAAATTAACGGTAATTTGTTAATTGACATCATAAAAGGAGACGGAGCAAGTGACTGTTCTTGGACTGCTCCTCGTCTGGTTTTATTAACTGAAAATTATGTGACTGTTCATGGACTGCTCCTCGTCCGGTTTTACTAACCGAAAATTAACTATTGTTCTTGGACTGCTCCTTGTCCAGTTTTACTAACCAAAAATTAACGAAATTTGTTAATTGACATCATAAAAGGAGGCAGAGCTTTGTTAGTAAGAATGCTTGTCCGGTTTTACTAACCGAAAATTAACATTAATTTGTTAATTGACATCGTAAAAGGGGATGGACATTTGTTAGTAAGACTGGTCTATGCTTACAACTTAAAAGGAAGCGGAGCTTTGTTAGTAAGACTGGTCTATGCTTACAACTCACGGTTTTACTAACCGAAAATTAACGGTAATTTGTTCATTGACATCATAAAAAGCTCCTCGTTCGGTTTTACTAACCGAAAATTAACATTAATTTGTTAATTGACATCATTAAAGGGACGGACATTTGTTAGTAAGACTGGTCTATGCTTACAACTCGCATTAATTCTAACCGAAAATTAACGGTAATTTGTTAATTAACATCATAAAAGGAGGCCAACTGAAAATTAACAGTAATTTGTTAATTGACATCATAAAAGGAGGTGCATTACTAACCGAAAATTAACATTAATTTGTTAATTGACATCATAAAAGAGAATGGACCCTTATTAGTAAGACTGGTCTATTATTAATCGAATATTTGCTCGCACTAACTGAAAAATGGTATCAATTTTAAAAGTAATCGAATATTTGCTCGCACTAACTGAAAAACGGTATCAATTTTATGTGCACTAATCGAATATCGCATTATTCGAACTCACACTAATCGAGGCCTATACTAATCGAAATCGCATTATTCGAACTCGCACTAATTGAGGCCTACCTGTATTAATCGAAATCGCATTATTCGAACTCGCACTAATCGAGGCCTACCTATTGGCAATATCGAAATCGCATTATTCGAACTCGCACTAATCGAGGCCTACCTGTATTAAGAAACAGTAAAGGAGAGAGAGAGAGGAATATCTGCGAAGAATAAATACAATGTCCCATTAAAAGTTTAAACTAGGGGTGGGCAACCTCCTGCCCGCATGCCACATTATTTTATTATATGTAATACCAACGCTCTGTATACTTACATATCTGTACCTCTCTTTTTTAAATAAATACTATTATTATCAATTGTTTTTGTTTTGGCTCGTGGTATTATATCTAATACCAACGTTATGTATACTTACATATCTGTACTTTCTCTCTTTTTTTAAATAACGCTATGTATACTTACATATCTGTACCTTCTCTTTTTTAAAAAAATTCTATATCAATTGTTTTTGTTTTGGCCTGTGGCCCACCATAAATTTTTCTATACAGGCCCGTGGCCCACCATAAATTTTTCTATACGGCTCCCTACAAAAAAAAGGTTGCCCACCCCTGGTTTAAACAATAAAGTAAAATTCAACTCATCTTTTTGATATTAGAAACTGGCATATATTAAAGCCTGTGGAAGTTCTCTGAAACATTAATCTATATCAGTACTGTCCAATTATAATGAACCCGAGGGTCATAGCCGTGTTTACTAGAGGTATGGGGGCCGCAGTTACAAAACGAGGGGGACTTTGGTACTGATGCGCTATTGTCTCAACAAACGAAACGCAAAAATAATAAAAAGGGGAGGGGCTTCGGTACTCGATACGCTATTGTCTCAACAAACGGAACGCATAAATATAACTCTTTTTGGAAACCAATTTTATTTCCAGATTAACAAACCTTATTACAAAATTATATTTACCAGATTACATCCAATAAACCTATTACAAGTTAACAAAAAGTTATAAAATATAAACAGTTAAAAAAATATAAAAAAGTTTGTATGTACTGTACCTATTTGATGTGATAAGTGATGAGCGGGCAGCAGCATTTACAAGGGCTGGATATTTACATCCATTCCTGTTATAGCTGCAGAATATGTAAAAGAGAATTTCCAAGATTTAATGTGATAAATGAGGGCGGGCAGCAGCATTTACAAGGGCTGGATATTTACATCCATTTCTGTTATAGCTGCAGAATATGTAAAAGAGAATTTCCAAGGCATGTTCTGAATATAATTTCAACTATGTTCATGTTAGAAAATGCACTTTCATACAAATAATTACTACCAAACATCGGTATTACTTTCCGACTAAAATCACAAAAGTTAGGGAAACGTTCGTTAAACAAAGCAATTTACCCAAGTGATTTGTTATGAAAAAAGTCATTTTTTCCCACCGCTACTAATATACTCGATTTTCATTTTCTATTTTACGTTTTTTTTCACAGATGCAACGAACTCACGGTAAAATAATAAAAAAAAAATTAAACTAAAACGTAAAATAAAATAAAAAGTAAAACAGAATCTCATAACGGTCACACAATCACTGAAATCGGGTGTGTGTTAGAAACCAAACAATAACTTTAAAATACAGTACAGTCACAATTCAAAAGTTTAAACTGAAATAACTCAAACTAAAACTGACGTGACTGAGTGTCTTATAAAAGTGTGATGTCGTTGATAGCTTGTTGATCATTAAATAATTTCTAATAATTAAGAAAAAATTAATTGAGTTAATATAAGTCAATTTTAGGATTCTTTTTATTAATCTCTTAAAAAGAAGTAATAAATAAAAGTGAAAAAACATTAAAGAGTAATAATATATTACAAATCGTGACCTCGCGGGCTGCACAAAATGGCTTGGCGGGCCGCTTTTGGACAGAACTGATTTAGAGGCTAATTTTCATGGGAAAAAACTGTCTTATACAGTATTAAAAACTACGATGCGTATTATTGACATAAAAAGCTTTATTTAAAATTGAACCTTGATATCTCGAAAACTCGTT
This sequence comes from Olivierus martensii, assembly GCA_000484575.1. NCBI lineage: Eukaryota > Metazoa > Arthropoda > Arachnida > Scorpiones > Buthidae > Olivierus > Olivierus martensii. Next base: position 9,586 of record AYEL01087446.1, on the reverse strand, counting down.
ATATCGATTTTTGTTTTGTTCCTTTGAGATTCGAAATATCGAGGTTCTACTGTATACAGAATATCAGAAAAGTATGCAGAAATTGATATTTATATATTTTTTTATAATTCTAAAATGTCCATAACAATCATGTAATCATTATTGAATAAATAACAATGTCTGTGAGGATAAAAGGAAACTTCGAAGGGAATTTACGTATTTAAAGCTCTAAATTTACTTACTTATACTTGCCATGTAAATAGATCGCCTCTTTTATTTTTATTTGTATGATATTTCGAGCGTATTAAGGCAATTCCAATAAAAATTTCGATAAAATAGCCACTGGTAATAGTTGTTGGATTCGCTTCGACTATGTATACAAGACACGTTTAGTTTCTTCCCTGAGCTACTAAATTCTAATATATATAACATGGATATGCAGGGCCGCCGAGAGAAATTTTCGGGCCCGTGACAAGTCTATAGTCCGGGCCCCACTTAAAAAAGTGATGAACTTTTTTAAGTGGAGATTTTTAAAGCCCGGACTACAGACCAAAACAATAAGCATTTATTAAAAAAAGACAAACAAACAAATTCAAAATTCCATACATTACACACTATGTTATATATAAAAAAGTTTATTTTGGTACGACTGCTTTAGATGTTTTGTCGGCAGCATGCGGACTATCGGACACGTTATGTGACACTTCTAGCCAGACGGTCGGGCCCGTGACAAAAGTCACGGATGTCACCCCTCTCGGCGGCCCTGTGGATATGTATCAAAAATATCTCTCCTACATCGCAATAGAGAGTAATAGATTATCGGAATCGAGCCAAAAAATTATTGTTTTCCTTAAAAAGCATAAAATTCCGAAAAATCGAATTTAACTCTAATAGAAGAAAGATTCGTTTCAGTAGGAATTTAAGATATAACTTATGTTTGGTGAAAAATCGTGTAGTTTGTTATGTACATAATCTTAGCTAAAAACAAAGCTCGATATTTACGCATAGTTTTAATAATATGCTATTAAGAAGGCTTATTACAATTCTATATCCGTGAAGAGTTTAAAATTATTATTTTAAGCTTGTGCATTTCCATGAGCAGACGTCCATTATAAATTTTATATAATATAGTATATCGAAAAAATTTGTAGAAATTGGTTTTTAATAAAATTTTTTTTTTAAATAAATCGAAAAACTCCATAACAATGTCAGTTAGGTTAAACAGAAAATTCGTAGAGGATTTAAGTATTACAGCTGTAAATTTGCTTATTTAAACTTGTAATGTAAGTAGAATGTCTATTTTATTTCTGGCGGTATATTTAGGGATAATAAAAAAATTAAATTGAAAATTTCGATAATATTGCCGCCGGTAATACGGTGTGAATTCTCTTCATCTGTGTATAGCAGGCAGTTTTAGTTGCTTCCTTGCTCCCGCAAATTCTAGTATGCACAACATTGATATGTATTTTAAATATAACTGCTATATCACAACAGAGGGTATAAACTATCGGAATCGAGTCAAAATACTAAAGCGTTTGCATTGAAAGGATAAAATTCGGAAAAGTCGAATTAATATCTTACTGAAGTGTTATTCGTTTCAGAAGAAAATAATTTATACTTTTAAAGAAGAAATAATTTATACTTTTGTGAATTATACCGAAAATGAAAAAAACATAGTTATATATTAACATATCTACGAATAGTTTCAAAATATTCTACTAAGAAATCTTATTAAAATTCTACATCCGTCATGATGATAGAATATTTTATTTTAATTTTATGAAACTTCATAAACAAACGTCGATAGGCTATTTTTTATATACAAAAATGCGGAAAATATGAATAAATTGATATTTTATAATTTTTTTTAAAAAGTAATGCGAAAATCTTTATAACAATATCGGGCAGACATTACTGAATAAATAACAATGACGTTGAGGATAAAAAGAAAATTCGAAGCGTATTTAAGTATTTCAGCACTGAATTTGCTTATGCAAACATCGAATGAGAATGCTCTCTTTATTTCTAGCGGTATGATATTTCTGCCTATTAAGAAATTGCAGTGAAAATTTCCTTAAATTAGCCGCCTAACAAAAGTTGTGGTGGAACGTTCTGTTGTTACTGATCGCTGTTACACTGACAATGTCATTTACTAGTATTATACGATGTTGGTGGAACCGACCCTAAATGATTCTTATTTTTATTTTAATGTATATATTTATTTATTATTACTTTGTTATTAGTTTTAATATAACTGATGTTTTAATATATTTTTTGTTGTTACTATGGGATTATGTGCTCCATTTTTTAAATTTATGCACTTTGAGAAAATTGTTCCTTTCAGCATTCATTTTTTTTTTCCATATTTTAATGTAGCTGAGGATGGTTAATCTATGTAACTGAAAATGTTCCTAGAATTAACTGGAATTAAATGATTACTTTAGTTACTACTCTATTGTGCTTGTTTTCTTAAGATTATTTCAGAACTAGTAAGTAATTTTATAAATGTTATATTCAGTGCACGTTTTGCTCAGTAGTGGATTTAGAAATGACTGTTGATCCGATTCAACATGCATTTTCTCCTGTCCTGTATCAAAACTGTTCAATTAACACACTTGTTGCAGTGTGATGACATGTAGTCATTGGTGCTTTTATATTGTTAATATGGGTATCGATGATGTTCAACAGAAGTTGCTTTAAAATCAGTTATGTATATTTTTTGCCTGACATTGACAGATTGCATTAAAAATACTATCAAGATGAACTGCATTTCGATTTTTTTGTAAATGCATGTTTACTTTTGTTTACAAAATATATAATGTAAACAAATAATTTACAATAAATCAACAATTTCTAATACATCTCACCTTTATTCATACAAATAATACAAAAATTGATTCATACAGGGTAAATAATAAATTATATTAGTAAGAGTAAAAATCAGCTGATTTTTGTTTACCTTCACTATTCTTGCAATAATTGGACTCATGTCATTCTCCCATCATTCCTGCTGAATTTGTTATCTTCTTGTTGCCGTTGCTTGATAACTATGCTGCTAAATTAACCAAATTTTCACAATTTTTTAATAATAATGTGAAAGAATAATAGGAATTTGAATACATATTAATATTTAATAATATGTATAAAAGTGCAATTTTTGGATAAAATAATTTTAAAAGCATTTTTTTTATAATAATTCACTAATTTCAACCTATTTCTCAAAATTATTTTGGCCCACTCAAAAACAGTTTCCTTTAAAAGTACAGTAGTTGAAATATTGCTTGACGAGAAGAGGCTCCTGTTGAAAATTTTTGAATTTTATATTGATTTTTGTGTTTTGGATTTCCTAGAAGAAAATGAAAAACCAATTTAAGACTAATGTTCAGAAAAACCAATCCTCCCAGTCAAATGGACTCCCAAAATTTTCCTATAACTGGTATCAGTGTATTAAGATTGCTGGCTCATCAAGGCATGCTTTTTGTTAGAATAACCAGCCTGACAATCTTAGATTTAATTTTAGAAGACTAATAAAGTAAAAAGGACAAATGAATGGAACACTTACAGAAACACTATTATCTATTATAATTCATCCATTCTAAGTCATTAGGAAGGCAAAAAGGCACTTGATAGCTCTTACTTTGAAGTAAAGCAAGAGCTATCAAGTGCCTTTAATGCAGTTTGACTATCTGATATAAATACATATATTAATATATCTCCTATCAAGATTGACTTTAATACATGCAGAAATAGCATAGATATCTGTCTGAAAGACAGTTGCAAATCATTCAAGGGAATTAAAAATATGACATTCTCATTCTTTTACAATAAACTCTTGCCCCTACTCCAGTAGTGGTTTTGGAACAGTCTGTATACCAGTTCACCCTTAACACTATACCCAAATCCATCTCCCACCCTCCATGTTGGGAAAAACAATAGTGAAGGGTTTGAAGAAGCTAAATCTGTAAAGATTAGGTCAACAGTGTAGCTACAGTTTGAGCTGTCCATGGCAGCTCAAACTCAGCCTGTCAATTGTTGCCCTTCCTTTGGGAAATACATAATACACACCAAATGTATTTAGACACAATTTGAAAATTAAGTTTAATAGAAGATAATTTTATTTCTGTTATTTATAAATTAAAATATAAAATTAGAAATGTTATAATCATTCCATCATTCTGTGCTCCATGGCTATAACAACAGCTAATAACATTATTTTGTTTGATCAGATTAGAGACCTTGGACAACATTTTTCAATGAGTCATATAATTTTTGTAATTGTTAACTCTCAGAATAGTTGGTCATTTTACTCTTATTATTAAAAAAGTGTTTTTAAAATTTTTTTAATGCCAAAAATGCTGCCCCAAAAAAGTGCCACCTGGGGCTTGACCAACCCTTCCATCCTGTCCTAGCTGCACCACTGGATTAGGTTATGAGTGTTCATTCCAAATTGAAGTGAGATAAGAGTTGTGGCATGGATGGTGTCATGTCACACCTGAGATATAGAAGTATGATGGGAAGTCTATTGTGGAGTGGACATGGTAGAGCAGGTTCCAAAAAGGTATTCACCTGTTTCACGGGGGCTGAGTTTACAGGAAGTTGATTGATTATAAAGTCTTTCAATTGAAATTTGCATCATAGAAGCTAAAAATGGACACGTCCATTCTGATTGAGAATAGGGGTGAAGTATATGACTGGGATGGGTTGATTACAGTGCTTTAAACTGAAAAGACTAAATTGCTGCTCACTATTTCAAGCAGGGAAGACTTAACAATTATGAATTGAGTAAAGAGATAACAAGTTCTAATATCATTTTTTACATTTTGAACATTGGTAATTATTAGTATGATATTTACAGATTTGTTTTTTTAAATCTCTAATAATATGCTAATATAACTATATAATATTTGTTTGCAGTCATATATTATATATAAACCATATATATATATATATTCCCGTTAAGAAGAATAATAATGAAATGTATTTACCTAAACATAATTTTTTTTCAAGGTTAAACTCAGATAAGATTTCGTATCGAGAAATCGGCAGTGATGTTTCATGAAATATATATTGCAATGTGTAACAATTACAATATTGAAAGACAAATTCTTTTGTAATTATAATTGTTGTGTTATTTGTAATTGTTACAAATAACAGAATCAGTAGGATAAATATTGATATTTAATTGAAAACAATAAAATAAAATATTTCATGTAATCACTATTATGTTATTGTGAATGCTTTGACAGCTTATCTCTTAATTATTCATGTAGTTATGACCATATAATGCTCTGCAATTCTCTTACAGTTCGCACATTTTGTTTATTGGTCTTTTAGTAGGATACATTGAGCAATTGGGATTATCTATTAAATTTGTGAAGTATAATAGACAGTTGGTAGTATTATGTTAAGCTCAGTTTTTCAGATTCTTTCAGTTTTGAGGACTATTATTGGTGTTTTTATGTTAAGATTGGTTTTGATGTTTCCCTAACAGCTTTGGTGGCTGTTATTGCTGTCCCTCAGCTTTCCTTTTGTTGAGATTCTTCCAATAGGTTTCTGTGTTTCTTTTTGCAGCGTCATTATTATTCATAGTTTCTGGGGTTTTCTTTCATTCTCTTTTGTTCTTTCGATATTTGTTGACTTTAGCCTTTCCAAAAGTTTTTGTGGTGTTTCCACCTGTTTCTTCAATTGGTTTGATTTATCTAGGGCTAGTTGTTTGTTTCTGCAGTGTTTCCTATTATTTCCTGAACATTTGATTTAACTTGCATTTGTACTTTTGTTTATTTGTGTTTCCAGCTGTTTTCCACTGTTTCTCATTACTATTTCTTGTACTTTTGATTTTTCAGTAGTTTTCTTTTGATTCTAGCATGTTTCCAATTGTTTACCTCTAGTTCTGTTGTTCCCAATCACTTTATTTGTGTCAGATTTCCAATTTCATCGGATATAATGCCAATGGCATAGAGTGAATATGTTTGTATGAATGGATTCTTATTTCCAGACAAACTGCCTCTTCCGGTGCACTTCAGCTGTTGGTTTTTCTCCAATGACGTACTTCCATTGGTTTTTCCTGATGGCTGAGGTGCGTCAGTGGTATGTCTACCCCCACACTTTTGTAGGAGTGGAGATATCAGAATATTTAGGTTAAGTCTGGTTAGTATTACTAACACCTTTTGTCCTATCAATTCTTTAGCTGAGAAACTGTGATATGTTGATTATAGATATAAGTCTAGTCCCAAGTTACTAACACTAACATTTTATTTAATTGAAAAAAAAAATAAATAAATAAAATAATAATAAAAAAATTATTAGTTTTAGATATTAACATACAAGTCTTTTACTAATTTAAAATAAGTTTCTTCTTAACATACTTTCTAAATATACTACTACATAGTTCTAGGTTTTTAATAACATTGTACTTAATTTCTACTAACATAGTTCTAAGCTTCTATCTAACATAGAATAAGTTATTATTACTCCTCTATACAGGGTTACTCTCACACATGTCATCACATAGGTTGAGTTGGAATGGTTCCTTGCTTTTTCTACAAAAATTTCAGGTTCATCTGCTCTGATAGGATAAATAATTTTCTAAACTTTTTTAAAAACTCAGCACTAATGAGCAGACCAAAAGTTATCTTATTATTGAAGATGCTTATGAACACCACATCAAAATAGAGTGGAAGAATTAAAAAATTAATCAGAAAGTTAGGGATGTAAGAGAATTACATACGGCTGAGGAAATAAGAATTCTAAGAGGAACAAAGGAGGGAAATGTAATAAACGAAAGGCAATCGTTGGACCTAGCATTGCCATGGAAGTACGCCTTAAAACACGGTTTAAAGTAAAGAAGTTTTTTATAATTTTCAAAGTTAAGAGCTTCAATAAGGGGCTTAAGAGAAAGAGACTTTAAGTTCAGTTTGGACTCTATAATTTATCTTTTATTTTTTATTTTTATTTAAGTTTAATTTTTAGGTATAGACGATGATACTATATTTTTCAAAATCTATGTAATCCGTTAGATTCATAGTTCTTAAGAATACTTTTTAAATTATGTAAGATTTTGAAATAATTGTTCGACTGTTAAAAAGAGAGTTCCATATTCGAAAGCTTGTAAAAAAGTTGTAAGTTTGAGCTGATGAGGGTGTAAAGATCACCGAAAACGTTACTCATTAAAATTTGTTTTCAATAATAAGATAACTTTCGGTCTGCTCATTAGTGCTGAGTTTTTAAAAAAGCTTTTTCTACATTTTGCATTTAATTTTGGCCTAGAATGGCTTCCTTACTACCTTTATTTGAAGTGGAAAGGGGCAATCAAAATTTAGCCACCAAGCTTACCATACAAAAGAAATAGGGGCAATCAAAATTTAGCCACCAAGCTTACCATACAAAAGAAAAAGAAGATCATATAATGCTGCATTTTGCCTAAATTAATAATAATATAGATTAATTTTTTAATAATAAATTAAAACTTTCTTAATAAATGATCAAAATCAGTTTTCAGACAAAATGATTGAACATCTGTCATTAAGCCTTCCTACCAATCTTGTTGCTTAGATAAAATAAATGGAATCATCCAAAACTCTGCAGAATCAAATTTACACTTGAACTGATTAATCTCGTTGATTTATAATTATTATAAGGAAACCAAACATCTTCCACCTAGGTGAACACCTTTTTAGAATCAACTGTACTTGTATAAACTATATTGAATGGAAGATGGGGTTTCATATTTGGTAAGATTGCAAGTGACTGGACTAAATCTGTGATTGTCCCCATTTACAACGGGAACAGTGAAAAAGGTAAATGCAAGAATTATAAGGGTATAAGTTTGCTGAGTATAGCTGGGAAGATATATAATAAGATTTTATATAATCTTAGCAAGTATGGTTTGGTAGATTTATATTTGGTAAAATTACAATTAAGAAACTGAAGAGGGTGATTTATGAGAGAGTATGTGATGTGCAGTGTCACTTTAAGAATGGAAGAGGATATGTGGAACAGATTTCCTCAATGCATACAATTGTGGAAAAGTATCTCTTTGTGAGGAAGAAGATATTCTGTGCTTTTGTAGATTTTGAGAAGGCAGATGACAAAGAGAAAAGAAGTAATCTGTGGAAAATGCTGAGAGAATATGCTATGAATTAACAGCTGCTTGGGGCAGTAAGAGCAGTGTATGCTAACAGTTCTGCAAATGTGAGAGTAGATGAAGGCATGTTGGAGTGGTTTATAAACAAAAATAAAATTAAACTAATAAAATTTCAGTGCACTTGGGCAGGGAAAGAACAATCTGTAAACGTCAAAAAACAACGGATTCACTAAAATGCACTACGGATTGCTCTTTCCCTGCCCAAGTGAGCTGAAATTTTATTAGTTTTATTTTATTTTTGTTTGGAAATTATGGAGCAGCGTATTAAAGAGGTAGATTGGAGTGGTTTATATTTGAGAAAGAGATGAGACGAGGCTGTATGATGTCTCCATGGTTGTTTAATATATACATGAATGTATATGTGAGGGAAACTATTATGAATGAATTAGGAGTGAAGATGGGTGGTAAGAGTTTGTGCTGTTTGTTGTATGCTGATAATACTGTTCTCTTTGAAAGTGAACAAGGTTTTTTTTTATTTTAAAAAAGGGGATAGAAGGGCTTACTCAGAGGTATTACCCTAAAAGATAAGAGATAAGAATTAGAAAAGGTTAGGATAGGAAAAAGAATTCTGTCATGAGAAGTGTGACAGCCACTAGAGGAAGTTAGAGTTAGAGGGAGAGCAACCGAACCCCATGAGACCCCAGAGCGCCCGCATGTTTACTAAAAAAAAGTATACAGAATAATAAAAAGAATAGTTACAATAAAATACAGATGTAAAGATGACAATATAACAAAATGCTGGAACAAAACTTGTGACTAGGCACATTTGTCCGTCATGTCTTCAGCTTATACAATATGGAATGCTGACACTTTGGAAGAGAGTCCAGTTGCTCCCGTGGCAGTGAAAACACAGTATTGGGTAAAATCAATAACACAGCTATTAAAATGAAACATCTAGAGCTTTGGTGTTTTCCAGATAATCCCAAAGTGCTTGAAATAAAACTGAGTTTTCAATAAAGTACTTGAGTGGACAAGGCCAGTTGTATCCCTCCAATAAAGTGGTCTTCTGTAACTTGTCCTGTTAATCTTTGAACATTTTACAATAAAAAATATAATGATTAACATTTTGTTCAGACAGATTATCACACCCACAAGTATTTTCGCGTTTAATACCAAACCTAAAGAGATAACTATTCAAATTATCATGGCCTGTTAGGACCGGAGTGAGTTTATAGCTAATGGAGAAGTGATTGTTTTTAGAGAATTTTCTGTCCGGAATAAAACTGAAAGCTTGCCTCCCTGTACTGTCGGCCTCCCATTCGTTTTGCCAGTTTTCATAGATTTTATCTTTAATCTTATTCTTGATAAATCCAATTGGAATTCTATTATATACAATATTCTGGTCCATATTGGCTGCTTTTTTTAGCCAGTAGATCAGCCCTTTTGTTGCCCTCGATTCCTGAGTGGCCCTTGATTCAAAAGAATTCAACCAGAGTGTTATTGTTCACTTCAATGATTTTATCT
>AYEL01087443.1:0-14454 GCA_000484575.1 Olivierus martensii | reverse complement strand
TACAGTCAGAAAGTTAGTATTTTTACAGAATAGAAAGTGGCGTCATCTATTGACAAAAATATATAGAAACCATCGTTGATATAAACATATATCAAATATTAAAAACAAATAAAAAAATATAAATAACTGTATTTATATAAAACAATGTAAGAGAAAAATAATAATAATAAATAAAAAAAATTGTTAGAGCTAAAAATTGAACCAGCGATCACGGAATAATGAAAGCAACTCCTCAACCATTACACTACTGAAACATTCGAAATTTAATTAAATTTTAGAATATATGAACACAATACGAAATTTCTCGTGCGATTTTCTCGACAATGCTTGAGTAGTGCACTTTATTGCTCACACATTATATTGTCCTAGAGGACTACTACAAGTATAAACAATTTCAAAAAAATCGGTGACCCGAATGTCTGAACCTCCCCTTGTAAGACATTTATATCCAGTTGTTTGAAAGTTTATTTTTAAATTAAAAGATTCGGTATTTGTAGCAAAGTACTAGTGTAAAAGCAATTCCTATTTTCAACTATTTTATGCATATTTTTATTTTTTTTTATAAAATCCGGATAAAAATTTTTTAAATAGAAAAGAGGAAGAGATTGTCAAATTTGTGACGTCACAGCCAAGGGGTCAAACTTGGTGTAACGAAAAATGACGAAGGGTAGGGAAGAGGTCAAGAAGTGTTCGAAATAGCGTGATGTAATTTATGGATGATTCTAGATAATTAATAATAGAGGTCAAGAAGTGTTCGAAATAGCGTGATGTAATTTATGGATGATTCTAGATAATTAACAATAAAAATAATTAATAATATTTTTATTGTTTATTAAATGCCAAAATAATGATATATTACACAGTGAGTCCCATAAGTTTTAAGACTGTGGCTATAAAATCGGTACTACTACTAGCTTTCTTCATGAAATCTTGGGAACTACTTACTACAGCCTTCCTTTCCTCCTATACGAAGTTTCAAGTCCATCGGACTACATGCAACTGTTTAGTAGCAGTTCGCGTGGTAGTATCAAGGTAGTTGCTGTCTTAATTTCGCGATTAATAAAAATAGGGAACAACGTGTTGTGGTACAACCTTTTTGCGAAGGGTAGAGAGTCGGTTGAAGACGTGGAAAGGTGTTGGTCATTTTTTTTCGACTCCAAAGGCATCGTCCACAAAGAATTTGTCCCTCAAGGTACTACTGTTAATGCTGCATTCTACCAACAAATTCTGGATCGCCTTTGCAAAAGAATTGCGCGTGTTAGACCTGAGTTGTAGAGAGATCGTTCTTTTTTCCTCTTGCACGATAACGCACCAGCTCATACCGCGGCAATTAACACCCAATTTTTGGCCAAAAAAATGATTTCTGTGCTCATCCACCCACCGTACTCGCCTGATTTGAGTCCCCCTGACTATTTCCTGTTCCCCAAATTAAAGATGGACTTGAAAGGGGACCATTTTGCGACGATAGATGATGAGATACAAGAAGCCGTGACAACGAGGTTAAACAATATTCCAAAAGATTTTTTGAAAGCCATGAAAAAATTGAAAGATCGTGCAAACATGTGTATTACTTCTAATGGAGACTATTTTGAATAAAAAATTTGTTGAAAAAATTTTTGTAATTTTTTTGCGTCTTTTATAGCCACAGTCTTAAAACTTATGGGACGCACTGTGTAGATAGATAATTTTTATATATTGTATTTATATCATGCTCAATATTTTTAATATATTCATTCCAGATAACTGTACCATTATCTTAAAAAAATAGACCACAGTATATCAGATGCAGACATCTTCTGAAGTGATTTCTGATAAAGTTTGTGTGATCACGATAATTCTAACCAATTAGAAAATATTTCATGATATTTTGCACTCGTAACATAGAAGTTGCTGCTGGGCGACCATAGGAATAATTGTATCTTTTGCTATAAAATTTCGTTTATGCGTTTATCTTGGCTTTTCTATCTTTTAATTTGAATAATACCATCTGTGAATTATCAAAATAGCGAAAATTTTTCTTCTAAAATTTTTTAGACATTTTCCAGCTTAAAAAAATATGAAAATATTACACAACAGTGTTTTCTTATAATTTTTGTTTCTAAAAGCCGTGACACTCTGAACGCGACGCGAAGCATAAAGGCTGGGTCTCATAGGCGTAAAACGTGACGTAAATACATTGGCGTATCAAAGGTGATGATGTCACTTCCTGTATATTGCTAGACGCTGCGTCGTTACGCCGGAGATGACTTTTCTTCAACTTTTATGCGCTGCGCCAAGAGTACGTTGGCATTCGTCCAATCAGAAGAGACATTGTTTTATTTCGTAATTCAATGAGGCGAGTAGAGAAGATACATGTGCGTGTTCAATAATGAAGCATTTTTGGAAGAAATGAGAAAATATCATTCCTTTACGATAAAAAAATGTCCGATGATGATGATGAGCTATCCATGTTGAATCAGCTAACTTCAAATGATATCGCATTAATTAGTCAATAGCTAAACGATGTCGTTTATTTACGTCGCGTCGTACGCTTTAAATCTGAATATCATTACGCTCGACGTTTCGTGCGCGACGTATTTACGTCAGTGTACTGACGTCAAATTTTACGCCTGTGAGACCCAACTTTAAGAAAACAACTTCGCGCGGTACAATTGTCGCCTTACCGAAGCACGGCGAAAGTGGTAGAAATCGAAAGGGGGGCCGAAACACGCAAAAAATCCCTAATGGACCAGGGGTCAAAGATCAAACATTTACGAGATACAGAGGCATTTAGGCGGCATAGGTAATGCAGCACGGGAACGGGACGCGTCGCGTCGCAGACCGCAGCGAGGCAGGCACAACATCAAACCTTATGCGCCATTTGCAATAAACGGAACTTTGCGGGTCTATATCTCGTAAACGTTTGTTCTTTGACCCTTGGTTCACTGGGTATTTTTTGCATGTTTCGGGCCCCCTTTCGATGTGTACCACTTTCGCCGTGTTCGGTAAGGCGACAATTGTACCCTTCGCGTGGTCACGCGCGTACGTGTCTTGAACTAGCTTTTCCTGTGCCGCAGTTAACGCGGGTAACCGCGCGAAAGGAGATGAAAATATTGAACTTTGACCAATCAGCACATGCGAACAATACGGTGCAGCAGATATAGAATTTGTTTTAGAAGTACAAAGAAGACCATGTCTATTTGACATGAGATTAAAAGAATACCGAAAATATAGGATCACTTCTTCCTAATAGCAAATCAACCACACTCCGCAAACGACCTCTATCGGCAAATCCATGAAACATGAGAAATAACTCGGCTACAATGTAGATAGACTGCGGCGCAGTACAACATGAAGCTTTGCGTCGCGTCGCGTCGCGTTCAGTGTGTCACGGCCTTAAATCGTGTGGGAAATTTTGCAAGTAAAATACTATATTTTATTTATAAAAATCAATATTTAAAATATTTATTTTAATAAACGTAAATATATAATGTTGAAGAGGAAAATTTAAATCCCAGAAAGAATTCATAATAAATGGAATGTTGTTTCATGTGACATCTTCCGAAGCATTACGTAATAGACCAAAACTATCATGTTACCTATTCGAAATACGTGCATGCGTTTATCCCGTATTTAACACGCAGAAAACGCAGGCCATCTGATGACTCCAATGCACGATATTGGACTAGTAAGATTTGTCAGCATGGTCTCGTAGTGTATGCGGAAAATGTGATACTATAAATATTCTATGTGAATTTTTAGATCAGTATAAGTACGTTCTCGGATCTCTGATGAGATTTTTACAAAAATTCCAAAAAAAAATCATTTCAATTGATGAATATAGTTCTTTAGTACAAAAAACTACACCTATCCCTCAATTTGCACGGTACTCAATTTACACGGTTTTTAAATGAAAACAAAAAAAATTTTTTGGGGGGTTTTATTTTGATTGTTTTGCATTATGCCATTTATAAATTAAAAGAGTGTCATATTGTCACGTTTTGTGGGTTTATGAGTTGGTACAGATTAATAAAGAGTGAATATTGTTATATTTCGTATAGTCCAATTTATTTACACATAAAACAAAATAATCTTGTTTCACTATAACTAAATTCAATACGAATCCGATAATTATCTCATACAACACTAATCTATGTCTTAATTCAGAAATCCGATAATTATCTCATACAACACTAATTTATGTCTTTAATTCAGAAGAACTTTCGATAATTATCTCATACAATACTAATCTATGTCTTTAATTCAGAATAACTGACAGTTCTTCTATCTCATACAACACTAATCTATGTCTTTAATTCAGAATAACTCATTCTTCCTAGTCCACAATATATGTCTTTAATTCAGAATAACTCACAGTTTTTCTTAGTCCACTATGTCTTTAATTCAGAATAACTCACAGTTCTTCTTAGTCCACTTTTCATGTCTTTAATTCAGACTAACTCACAGTTGTTCTTAGTCCACTTTCGCTCCTTTAATTCAGAATAACTCACAGTTCTTCTTAGTCCACTTTAGCTTTCACAATTTATCGCTCTCTATTAACTTTTACTGTCCAAGTCTCGCAGTTCAACTAAACTCAACTCAGACTTGCAGCTCCCCTATTTATACAATTTTCCTATATTTTAGCTTTACAAAGTTCTGAATAAGAGTAAAGACTGATTTTTATTTCTGTTTTTTTAAGGTGTAGTTGTTATGAAGGTTATTTATGTTTGAATTCTTTTATTGTTTTTATTTGTACGGAATATTGTTAATTTGTTTTTTTTTTATTGTACTATATTCGGTGTTAATGTTTGTTTTCATTTTCAAAAATAAATTGAAAAAGTATAAGCATTAAATTGTCTTTAAAAATTAATGAACCAATCCCCTTTTTGTTCTTTAATCCTTATCTCATTTTACACGGTTATAAACAATATATCCTCGACTTTTCTTTATCTTCTTTAGATCGATTTACACGGTTTACAGTTTCATTAAACATATCGTTCTATTTTATATGAATTCTGCGTGTCGTTTTACACGGTTTTGATTTGCACGATTTTTCCAGGAACGTATCTACCGTGTAAATCGAGGGATGAGTGTATATTCATTAATTTCAACATTTTTTTCTGCCAGAAAAAATTCTGAATTCATCATGCTGTTTATCTGAACATGGATATACTAAATTAGACATACACATTACTTATAGGCATTACATCTGCATTTGATAGTGTGGATACAACAATCTTAAATGACAGGTCATACCACATAATATGGTGTGATAATGTAGATTATCATACCATATATTGAATTATTAATTATTTTAAAATCAGCAAAATTTATACAGCAAGAGATTCTTATATTTTTGATGTGTTTTCTGCTTTAATTGTTATAGCACAAGGATCAATTTTAAGTGCATCCTTGTTTAAAATTCCAGAGAAATTCGTATAAATAAATTCAGAACTGCTAAAAGTCAAACAACTTTTTTTGATTCGTGCTGTTCATTATTATAACGATTTATCTTAACTGTATTTTTTATATTGTACGTTTATTTGTATGGGGGACACCCGTTTTCTATTGGATGAAGAGTTATTTAAAGATTAAAGATAATAAATCTTAAATAAAATATTAGTAAACCATAATCATAACTGAATGGAAAAATGTAAATTACATTTAATATAGATTATATCTTAATTTAAGTTATATATTAATTTTGTTTCTATACATTGAGGAATGAAATAATTCAACAATGGATGATTGTGAAGGTATTATAGGGGGTATAATATTTGAGGGTTATCTATAAAATTAATTTTAAGGTTATTTTTTATTCAAATTTAGATTTAAAAATTCATTGTTTTCTTTGAATCAACTTTGACATTTGGAGAAAGTTAATACAGTACAAGACGATTATATTTATTTCTATTCAGTTAGCTATAACTAGTTTATTGAAAAATAATCTCGAGCAAAAAAGGAAGAAAATGTACCTAAAGATAAAAGAAAAATCATTAGTTCATGGAAAAAGTACCTATAAGAAGTAAGAAGGTAACTGGGTACCTTGAAAAAGTACCACTGTGCGCTATTTGAGGGTTCCTATACTTTTTTCAACGAAAGAAAAACTTTCATGGCCAAATTCGATGATCGACGAGTCTTTTCAGTTAGGTTAACGATAAGCGATACGATGTAAAACGGATCGCAATAGAGAATTTATCATCATTTTCGATTTGATGTTTGATTTAAAAACATAGTAATTTGATTAAAATATTTTAATATTTACTTTTTAAATACTAAAATGACTTTTCTTTCCAAGCGTTGACAATTTAACTGGCGTGTTTTCCATTTCTAGGTCATCGTCTGTTGTTTTGCTTCCTTCGACAACAATTCTAACAATATCGAGTGAAGTTTCGTTGAAGATGTCAATTCGCAAGATTTCCGCCTTTTAAAGTACTTATATGCATTTAAAATAGCATTTCTAGCTTGACTGAACAATGTTTCTCCTTGTTTACAAACAACTGAATTATCCGCCATTATTGCTAAATACTAAAAGACGATGACGTCATTCGTTGTATTTATTTAAATTTTAAGCGATTAGAGATTTAATTTAATATTTAATAACATAATCATGAAATGTAAAATATTAATTTAGCAATTTGTAAAAGACAACAAACATTTTAAATTATTAGCGATGATAAAAAGTAAACTGCTATTGGATGAATCGAAACAGAAACCGGCTATTCTATTGGATGAATTGACCTTTGCAATCCATAAGCTCTTTACCATAAAGGGAACTATCTTTCGTTGAAAAGGGTATAGACACTTTCTTTTTCATTAGTTATTCTATTGGATGAATTGACCTTTGCAATCCATAAGCTCTTTACCATATAAGGCAGCTATCTTTCGTTGAAAAGGATATAGGCACTTTCTTTTTCATCTGCAATTGTTAGCCATTTTTCTGATTGGAAGTCTTTAGTCCCCAACTTATACAAATTTAGGAATTGTTTCCATAGAAAAATTTTTTTGCTTGAAAGCATTTTCCAATAAGACAATTCTACTCCTTATTTGATTGGAACGAAGTGCAAATTCAAATTTTTAAAATTTTAAAAATGTCCTATGAATGTTTGCAAAATTGTTTAAATGTTTGCTAAATATGTTTGCAAAATTGATTAAATTTTTGATTTAAATATATGCAAAGTATTAGTTTCCTGAAGAAAAACGGCTTACAAGTAAAATATTCGGACACAGATTTTAATGAAACAATTACCTAATTAAAATCAATTAATTACAACATATGTAATTCGAAAACTATTTAAGGTACTGTATTAAAATTTACTGGTTTACACCACTTTTGGTGGTGAATTTTACGAAAAAAAAAAACCGAACTTAATCGGATCATTAGTTTCTACAGAAATCATATAACTTGTCAAAAATATCTTTTATGCAAATAACACATCTATAGTAGAGTTTTTAGTTAAAGCATATACATATCCTAAGAACTTTTTTGATGCTCAATCTCGTGGTATAAGTGAAATTTCTCCTTCTTGACAAATTTTTGTGACCATGAGAATTTTCGGAAATATCTTTGAAAACTTCAAGCAAAATTTTGGCTTCATCAGTGCAATCCTATTGAGCAAAGTTTGGCTTCAACATACCATATTGGAAAGTTTGCAATTTTTTGACCAAATAAATGTCTCTCTTTCAACATTCGTTCAACCGGAGAATTTCAATAAATACTCAATTGGAAGAGACTTTCAAGATGAATCTAATGCACCACGTCCGAAGATTCTACGCTAAGCGTGACAAAGGGTCAAGTAACATGAAATGATATGTGAGATTTTAGTGTCTAGCTCAACAGTCGTTTCCGATAAAGCTACTAAATCATCAAAATCGGATTGAGCGTCGTAAATTTGTATTAGGACAATGTTTTCATTAACATTGTGTAAGGTTTGGAGGTACAGGATCCGAAAGTGTGAAAAAATTTGCATAAAAATTTGATTAGCCCGATAAATATACAAATACTTGAAGCATCGTTGAAGATATTCAAAATCCAAAAAGATGGACTTTATTCGATTTAACCTCTTAAGCACCTTTTTAAGATCAACCTCATTAACATTAAAAACTAGCAGTTTGAGCTTTATCTCTTGGTAACAGTTTAACATTATTTCGAAATATGTGCTCTATGCAAATGAGGGAATTACAATACATCCAAGCAATTTTTTTCGCCGTAAACCTTAGAAAGGCCAATCAAATAAAAAAATTTGATCAAAATTAGACTACCGAGAATTGAGTAATTTAGATTTGAAATTTTTGATAAAATGTGCTAAGTGAAAATCATTTTTATAAGTAATCGGGGTCACACTGCCCCTGATTACTTATAAAAAGTAACCATACAACATAATTTGACAATTTAATTAATTAAATGATAATTTTAAATAAATTATTCTTGAAAATCAATTCATAACATGAAATTTATTTTTCTGTAAAATATTTCTATAAGTTTTTCAGATGAATTGCTTATAACCATGGATCATTGGTTATAACTAAAATTTGAAATACAGTACTGTACTGTTTTTATTTTTATATTTATGTATTATTAACGAATCATATCGTTCTAAATCTAAAAATATCTCATTAGCTCCAATAAAAGACGAATTAAAAAAAAAATTAACTTTCAAAAGTAGAAGTCAACACACGATCAACGATAATTATGAACATGCAGTTCTTAAGATCAATAAATAAATATTATGCTCTATAATTATTTTTCACGCATTGCAAATCAGAAATTTGGTTATTTACTACTATATTTTGATTTTCCTTTATAAAAGCGAAATTTCTTTGTCAACGTTTCGGTTTAGCTTTTCTAGCTATTTAAAAATGGCTTCTATGAAGATTCAAAACGATAAAATTGCGCAAAGCTTACCCCATAATTTATTTTCTATCATAGGAGGAAAATTATATGAATGTGAAATTATGCACAAAATAAAAGTCGCACTAAATCGTCGGAGGGAGAAATGTGGTGCAATCTGCTTACTAATAACGAAAGAAACATGCCAATAGTGAATTATTTATTTATTTATTCATAACAAAAACTAGATAAAGAAGCAGCCTAAGATACAGATAAAAGTAAAACAACAGCACACTGTTCGTGAACATACATGTGAACTGTGCTGCACCTTCATATAAAAAGAAATAAAACAACCGACATAAATCAATGAAACAATTAATTATTTATAGAAAAAGGGCTAAAATTTGAAAAAACACGACAGAGGAAACTCCTACAGATAAAGGAATGACGAACTTTATGAATAAGTTAGAAAATAATATGATGAATGAATATTTTTTTTCGGTAACATAAATTTTTATTGTGGTTTCGAGTGATCAATCTGTGTTCGATAAATGGGATTTTGTTGTCCGGTAATTTAATTTTTATATCGAAGAAAAATCACTGTTACTTTAATAACTCAAAATAATTAAATTATACTCTCGAAACTTATTTTGAATGGCAGAATAGTGTCGGCATACAATTCGCATTCGTCAATGTTTTATCACGATAAGAAACAAGATAATGGAATCTCTTGATTGTACACGAAAACACAATATAAACTCGTCACAAACACAATACAGAGATTAGATTACACAAATTGGCTAATAAAATTATATCATTATTTGACTGAATGAATGAGAATTAGTCCTTACACAATCATAAAAAGTTCAGGTAGGATTTTACTTTGACTGCCTCGCGTCATCGCGACTGACCTTAGTGCGACGCGTTAAGTGACAGGCATTAAGTCGCGTTATAGCGCGCCTTAATGCCTGTCACTTTTTTAGTGCTGGATAAAGTAGATGTTAATATGCATGTGAACGATATTAACATCTCCTTCATCATATTATCATATATCATATAATATTATCATTTAATATGTTCCAGCGTCGCCGCGAAAACGCGAGGCAGTTAAAATAGAATCTTACCATAGTTCAAAATTTTACATAAAATGCGCATTTGTTACAAACTTGAACTAGGAGTCTAAGGTCAAAGGTTAACGAGATATAGAGGCAAAAATTTTCACTGCCATCATAGGTAACAGAGCACGGGAACGGGACGCGTCGCGCTGCATACCCTAGCGAGGCGAAGAACAGTGTTAAACCGCATGAACTGAGAAACATTTTGCTTCTATATCCCATTAACCTTCGACCTTAGAACCCTAGTTCACTAGAAATATTTTGCATGTCTCGACCTCCCTATCGATTGGTACCATTTTTGCTGGGTTTTGCAATGTATGCAATTGTACCGATCTCTTATTTATTAAGTTAATTAATAAACCCATGTTAAATAATCTATATATGTCAAAGAACAGGATAGTGTTAAATTAATAATAATTTATATCGATTAAATAGAAATATTTAATTAAAAAAATATGAACTTACTATTTTTACTTTTTAATCTTTACGTAATCACTTTCTTACTGAATTCTCATATTTTATTTCAATAAGCGGAGATCGATCAACAAATAAAACTTTTATTGTTTGATTTCCACGTGATCGATAAGAGGGATTTATCTATTTTTAAAATTATCATATAGATTATCATCATAATAATCGAATTAATGTAGACAAATAAATTGTTGCTCAAGTAATCTGAAAACTGATATTTATTATTATTTTTTATTTTCTTAATTAATTGATTTGCTTAATATTTATTTAAGTTTCCATTATTTAACCAGGATCTTAATTATGCCATCATATTTTTATATTCTTCAATTTAATTACACTTAACGACAACATCGGAAGTCAGTATTGTGTCTATGGGAGCGGCGTATTACCAAATTTTGTAACGTTATTAATGCGCACGGAACAGTCGATTTCGATGTAAAAGGTAACAGAGTCTGTTTACTTTTATGTAATCGCGCTTTCGAGTTTTCAATTTCGAATAAACATTCAATGCGATTTGCTTCGTTTGCTAATCATGCAGCCTTTCCAGAACGACTTAAAAATTACAACTTTCCGCCATTTTGGAACAGTTAGAATCGAGTGGAATGTGTAGAACATAATTGCGCATCTGATCATCGTATATATTATAGACACGCAGATAATTTACTACAGGTCCCACTGTGGGTATGACCACCGTCTGACTGTCCCACGTGTTGTAAAAGGCGACTAGAGGGGTTACATCATGTTGGTGGTTCCGAGGTCCGTCACTGGGGGCTCGCCTGTGGGCTCCTAAACAGAATAGGGACTGCCTCAGCTGTGCCCACATCCGTCACTGGGAGCCTGCGGTGGGACGACATAAGGATCTGGACCGCTTATCTTCAATTTCGATTTTCTCGCGTTTTGTCTTCGGGTGACAAGCTTTCGCATAACCCCCATAGGGAAGGGTAGGAAAAGAAATTTATCACATGTTAAAATCATTTTAATGTCATAATTTTATTCGATGCTCATAGCTTATTTATCAAAATTGTTCATTATTTTATGGCAATTTACCGTAACATAGCGAATAATTTAGTAGACTATATCATCGGCGTAATGATTTAAATGAACTTGGGCTCTCCCATAGACTCAATACTGACTTCCGATACTGTCGTCAAGTGTAGGATCTTAATTATGCCATCATATTTTTTATATTCTCCAATTTAATTAGATTAATATTACGAAATTTATACTGCAGAAAGCGCTTACAAAAACATACACCAGAAATAATAAAAAATTGGAAACTTTAATCGTTATCCTCTGAAATTTAGAAGTGATAAAAGCATTAAATTTTAAAATAGAATTGCATAAAGACTATTTTACTTATGGACTTTTATTTGCGTTTGAATGTTGAGATCTCTCTATTCATGAGAAAAATTATAAAAACAAAATTACGCTTAAGATATTATATTAAACCAAATAATCAAATGAACTGATTACAAGCGGAACTTACTTCCTGTTAGAATTTATTTCCTATATATTTCCTGTCAGAATTTAATTTGTGGTGTACCGATTGGGCATGAATCCAATAGACAGGGCCTAACCCTGTTCTATTAAGTAGCAAAGCAAAATAGAATTTCCGTGAAAAATCAATTTCCTCTTTTCCGGATCTCTCTTACTTTCCAATTTTTTTTTTATTTCCTTTTCTTTTTTTATGTCTTACATTTCATTCCTTATTATTTTAATATAAATGGAAGCATGTTGGTAATATGTCAAAAATTAAATGCACGAATATGTAAGACATATTTTAAAAATTTAAGCAACGAGATACTCGTATTTATGAGATGTAAATTTCGAGAATAATCATAAAAAATTTAGTTTTATTACCATATTTCGCATGGAATACGTTGTATTAAGGATATAAAGAATTGGAGTTGAAAAACCCGAGCTAATCCACTTTAAAAAATTTCTTTTAATATTTTTTAGAGCATCAGTGTTTTTAACTTTTTTTTATTCGCTTTTTGTTCTTCGTTCTCGAGAATTTATTTTTGCAATTTATTTAAAATTTTTTTTGTACTATATTTCTATGAAGTTTTGATAAATTTTATTCCATTATCAGCACCAAGTATTGCTTATATCTCATCCGTAAAGAGTGAATACGTAGAAATAAATACAGATATTTAACGACAATAGATATTTGGTAATTGCATACATTGCAAGACTCAGCAAAAATGGTACCGATCGATAGGGGAGTCAAGACACGCAAAATATTCCTAATGAACTAGGCGTCAAAGGTCAAAGGTTAACAAGATATAGAGGCTGAAAGTTTAATAGTGCAAGTAGTTTGGCACTGTGCTTAGCCTCGCTACGGTGTGCAGCGCGACGCGCCCCTTCCCGTGCTCTGCTACCTAGACGCGTGTACATCTCGTTAACCTTTGATCCCTAATTCACTAGGGGTCAAAGGTTAACGACCTATACACGCGTTTAGGAGGTGCATATCTCGATCCCCTATCGATCGGTACCATTTTTGCTGGGTTTTGCAATATATGTAATTGTACGAGATATTTTAAATCAACAATCAACATTTAACGTCTGTTAAGGCTGTGACACACTTATCGCGACGCGAAGCGAAGCAAAGATGACAGAAAAATTTGCATCTTTCGCTTCGCGTAGCATTGCGCCGCAGTCTGTCTACATTGCAGTCGAGTTATTTCTCATCTTTCATGGATTTGCCGATAGAGGTCGTTTGCGCAGTGTGGTTGATTTGTTATTAGAAAGAATTGATCGTATATTTTCGGTATACTTTTAATCACATGTCATCTAGACATGGTCTTTTTTGTACTTCTAAAACAAATTCTATATCTGAATACCAATGACACAGTTGAACTTTCGTCATTTTCCAAGTATATGAAACGTTCGTTTCTATTGGTTGATTGCTTCCTTCGCGTCTTGCCACACCGTATTGTTCGCGCGTGCTGATTGGTCAAAGTTCAATTTTTTCATAACCTTTCGCGCGGCTACGGGCGTTAACTCGAGCAGCCGCACGGAAAAAGCTTGTTCAAGACACACTGTACGCGCGTAACCGCGCAAAGTTGCTTTCATATGCTTCACTTCGCGTGTTCAGTGTGTCACGGCCTTTAGTGTAGCGACCAAACACTGACGCGACACTAAAGCGATGCGAATCGCACGCGCTGCGCGACGCGTTATAATAAAATAGCATCGATGATTCCGTTTAGAACAAATGCAATGTTTCAGTTTCCTAGTTTTCAATGTAGTAAAATTAATTCCCAACATCTTACCATTCTTTTAATGCATGAATGCCAAACAGCACTATCCAAGTGCAACATGAATTTATTTTAATAGTGAATAATTCGATTGTTTTCCAAAATATTACATTATTTCCTTGTTTACATTATAGTTTTTGACAAAAGAAACAAATTTTTTATTGACATCAGAATGTATTGTATTAGAAATTTTTATCTTCAATATAATCTATTTTTGATTATTTTTATACCAACTCAAAATGATGATCTCTCACTTTACTTGTATAATAAAAAAAAAAACTAATATTTTGTAAACAAAACCAACTTCGTTGTTATACAGGATTATAGCGATACTATTATTTTTTCAATTTATTTCCATAGAAAAATATATATGATATATTACCAGGCCAAAAAAAAATCCACTTTTAAATCATTGTTTATAAATATTTAAAAGTATATTTATTACATTTTAGAATAAAATATATATGAATAAAAAAAAGTATAAATATTTCTTTCTGCACTTTTAAATATATAGTCATAAAATTTTAATATTAGTGAATGATAACCTTTTCCTAACAGGATCTTGATTTAAAAAACTACTTAAAGGATATAAAACATTCACGAGCGTGTGGAAAAAACTGTGCTGCCATCTTTTGATCACAATATTTCAAAATCTTAAAGTACATTATAAACTGAATACACTAGTTAATTAATTAAAATAAATTATATAAATATTTATTTAAATTAGTAATGTTAATATTAGTGTTTAAAATTCCGACTTTATTTAAATTCTTTACGTGAATAAGAATAATATGAGAAAATT